>JAHZNE010007994.1:0-15398 GCA_027744055.1 Callyntrura sp. NNG-2020 | reverse complement strand
GGTGACATCAGGGATGGGCAGGTGGGGTCAGGTGACATCAGGGATGGGCAGGTATGGTCAGCTGACTTCAGGGATGGGCAGGTGGGGTCAAGGAAATGCAGTTTTTTATCTCTTGTTTACATGGCTTGTTTATTTATGCAATGAGCCCATGAAGCCAAATTCCTTATCACTCTTGAAAAAGGTAATTTGCAAGTATGGTGAATTAAACAGGCGTAAATGGAATTTTGGAAAATTTCCCACGGATGAGCAACATATCATGTCACCTTAATTATTCTTTGATGGCTACATTTTCCTGTTGATTGTAACAGCAAGGTATAATATGGTATGTATAATATTCATTAATTTTTCAAAAACTTTATTATGTAAATAGCAAATGAAAAACAATAAATTTATCTACTAAATGACACGATAAAAGGTGGAAAGCATTTATGAATTGCAAGAAGTCCAGATCACAATCTTTCTTCCGCCCTTGCTCTCATTCTTTCCACGAAAGCTTGACCTTTACTTTTCCTGTAACTTTCGAAAGGATCATTCATTGGATTTATGCCCACCCCTCTGTACTGATCTTTTTTGTCTCGCACTTCACCTCCAGATATTGGTGCCTCAATTCCTGTCAAGAAGAAAATGTGAAATTAGTTGAATATTACCACCATTACTACTACTGTAGTGTTGTGGCATTGCCTACTAAAAATGAGTATCCTTATAAAAGTAATACAAATTCTAACCTTGCTCATCACGTCCAAGACCGCTGCCGCTCCAGCCCATTTTCTTAAGCAGCTGATGGCCTTTATTTGATTCATCAAGTTTCTTATCCATTCCAAGACCCGCAGTACTAAAAGTTTGTAATTTGGTAAATGTTAGCTACGGCAATTTAAAAGTTATAAAAGTTATAATTCCAATGAATCGCAAAATTCATACGCAAAACTTGGTGGTGTCGGCGACCGTCTTCTGAGAGGTTCTGGACTTCGCGACCTAGATCGAGATCTTCTATTGCGTTTTCTTCTGGCCGGAGATCTTGATCTAGAGCGACGTCTTCTTGGCGGTGTTGGCGACTTGCTTCAATTCCATATTACAAAACAAAATATATATTGTTTTAAAGAACAGTGATATACGTATATGAAATGTGAACGTAAGAACTATCTAAATAAAGGTTACGCTACCTTTTATATCTTCTTCGGGGAGGTGATCGAACAGTGGTCGGCGATAGCTCGCGTTTAATTGGAGTGGGAGATCTGCTTTTTTCTCTACGACCGTCGCGTATGTCATCTTCCTTTTGTTTCCGTGCAAGATTTTTCGATTTAAAATATTCATATAACCCTAATCTTTCCCATCCTTCACTGCAAATAAAAACAAAATAAAATCACATAGATAAAAGGTTAATATTAGTACGCCAGCGCAAAATTATGTACTTTTTTCACCTGTCCCGTGGGCGTTCATGGGTAGCGGGTGCGTAAAAGGCCTCCACGGCTTGTAACAGTCTTTCGCTTGGAGGACAAGGAGGGGGAAGACGTATAGCCTTTGGATCTATTGGCTTATAATTGTCATCTTCAAGCTGATCCCGAAAAATTCATATGAAAAATCGTTGTAATCATCGCCGTTCCAAACAGCATATATAATCAATACCATTGTTGTTGTACTGTGGTAGTTTGTTTTTCTTACCTTCACCAAAGGGACCATCAAGCCAGCTGGAAGCTCATAATACTCGATTTTAGGAATCAAATCAGCCTCCGGAGGAGGTGTTAGAGGAGCTCCAAATCCAGGTGGGGGTTTACTTAAATCAAACAAACCAGGACCCGGTGGACCCTGCATTTCCATTCCTGGTGGTCCTGGATGCCCCATTGGTGGGGGAAAACCTTGACCTATGACAATATTTCTCGAATTACAATTTTACCAGTATATAAGTAATTTGCGAAGAATTATTCAATGTTTATTATTTACCCATCATTGGACCCGGTGGGCCCATCCCAGGTGGGGGTACATTTCCTAATCCTGGTGGAATACCAGGAGGTCGTGCAGTCAACTGCAATTGCTGTTGTTGCATTTGTAATTGTTGCTGCAGTTGCATCTGTTGTTGTTGTTGTTGTTGCTGCTGCTGTTGTTGTTGCTGTTGCTGAACTAAAGCCTGTTGAATTTGTTGCTCCAACGCCTAAATCATTAGTATCAGTTTCGATTATGGGACAAATATTTAATCAAAAGTAATTTTCTCTAATCATGAACTTGACGAAAACATTCATGCCAACATGACATGAAGGATACAGAATAAAAACAGAAAGTGACTTACTTTGATGTTTTGAGTTACGTGTTGACAAAATAACTGATGTTGCGTTTGATAACCCTCGTATGTTTGATTAATATTCGTGGCAATTTGGGTAACAATGCTAGCATAGCGTTGCAAGAGATCTGTTTGAAATTCCTGCCATGTAGCATTAAAATTCTTTAGTTTATCTAGGGCAGTTGAGGTAACGTAGCTAGACTTAGACTCCCACAATGCCAATAATTTGTCAAGTCTTTCGGTTTCTTCTTGGTTGTTGATCTCGCTTACTTTAGCGTGACAAAACATTGGAATTACTATACTTTCAAGGACAGCCTGAAGATCATCAGCCCCTTTTCTCATGCTAAATTAATATAAACAAAATTTAAATTAGATACAAGCTTTTCCCGACAGATCTTTTTGCTCAAAACTTGAAACAAAAGTACCAATGATGAAGGACATCGTTGATTAGATAAATTATGTGCAGTCGCGTCTCAAAGGAAGCTTTTATGTCTGTAGTTCTAAAATAAATCAAACCAGTACATTAATATATGTATGACATGTCGGAATGTACTATATTAATACAAAACTAATTTACTAGTTTTACTAAAGAGTTCAAATGGAACAGTTTATACTTTCTTAGGAGGTATTGCGAAACAAGTTGGTAGTGCCTCTGAGTAGGAGTATGTGTGAAAATCCAAGCTTTCCCTGATGATATAGAATCTTTAGTGCAGTTCTCCGCAATAGGTGCCAGAATTGAATCAAACTCATCTAGGTTTACATTAAGTTCAGCTGCTAATTGCTTCACTTCGGCATCTTGCATTATTCTAATAGACTCCTCAATTTGTTTTTGTTGCTGCGCTAATAAAACTTGATGTTGTCCCGCCAAATTTTGCTCACTTTGTCTAATTTGTTCTTCAAGCGCCTGTTTTTGAGCTTGCAGAGTGTCTAAACTAACAGTTTGCGTAGAAGGGGGCTGGGGTTGTGAGGTCGTGGCAGTTACTGTGCCCGTTACAGGAGGTTGAGATTGCGGTGGAAAATTTTGAGGTTGAAATTGAGCTAATTGGGGTGGTGCAGGTCTATCAAAATTACCAGGACCTGGAGGTTGCTGAAAATTTGTTCTTTGGTCAATGTCAAAGGCAGCTCGAGGAGCACTCCTTGCTTGTACTGGTTGCTCGAAAAATCCTCCTGCGGATGGAGCAAAATTTCCCGGCGGTCTTGATCCGTGTTGTTGAAATGGCAAACGGGTGATTGGAGGTCTGTCGAAATTTTGCATTCCGGGTCCTGGACCACCATGGCGAGGTTCAAAATTTACAGGAGGTCTCTGCTCAAATCCGCCTCTATCAAAGCTCTGCATAGGAGCTGGACCTCGATTGGACATTTGAGGATGTCCAGGAAATCTTGGTTGCTGTTGATTCATCATTCCACCTCCCGGATTCCCAAAATTGGCCATGCCAAAATTATTGCCCAATGGTCCTTGCTGTTGTTCTCTCACGGATTTGTGCTTTAAAACAGCTTGCTCTGTGGTTACTCTGTACATATAGTAATTGTAAAACTCTCCGCCAAATAAAAATGCAAATCGTGGGTTATTTCGTTGTTTCTGTTTGGTCATCGCCTCGAATTCTTGGCCATTTCGAGCCACAAAGACAGCCAATTTTTCAATAATGTTCCGGAGCTCTTCATCTATAGTCAAATTATAAAAAACCAGATCAGCGTTTACATACAACATGATATTATGAAGTAAGAAAAAAGAAACACATTTATTACCCTGAGGGGGAGCTGGAATATCCATCTTTCTTGATCCTTACACTAAATCGCTTACGAGTTTTGTAAATCGCACTGCACTGTTGACTGGTAACTGAAAAACAAACTTTGAACGATCTAGTAACGCGACATATGGCTTAGATTGTAAAGTTCAAAATCTACTTATCACTGGGACGTTGCGCAGGTGCATACGCCACCAGGTGTGTCATGTCAGCGTTTATTTTTACAAATGCAACTTTTTAGCATTTTCAATTTTTCGAACCACTTGGTTAACTTAACTTGTTACTTGATTACATTTTTGCAGTATCCCTCCCTGTCTTTCAGCATTCAGCGAGATCAGCGCCGGCATTTTGGCTTGATAATAAACTTTAGTTTGCAGACAATAATTATTCTCTAGTCAGCTGTTGTAGATAACAACAACATACACAAAGTTACGCACGACAGGTGAATAGAAAGGGTTGACTTTGATGTTTTGATTTCAATCGTCACAATAAATTTGCTAAAATGTAGTGTTAAATTTTTGCAACCAAATGGCAAGTAAAATTAAACAGTTTTCTCAGCTGTCAGCTTCTTCCGTTGTTGTTTGTCGGTTGCAACTGTCGACGTAGTTTGTCTATAATAATAAAACACGTGTCATGCGATGTTTTATAAGATATTTGGGCAGACACAAGCACGACAACGTTGCAGATGTTACTATTTGTCATTTGTCTAATTGTTTTGTGATTACAGTTGGCGGTTGACGATATTTTTACATTATGCTTCGAATGAATTTTACATTTTGTTTATTAACTAATTCGTTGGTAAAAATTGACTAAGGACGAACACCACACCAATACCAATCGTTTTCGATAATATTGTATTCTTTCTTAACGATCGTTTTATTCAGTAAAAACTGTCCTGGTGTCCTCTATTGTCGTTATACGGTTGATAGTAGTAGTATTAGTAAAATGTGAACACGGCAGGGGTTTGAAAATTGACATGAGTTACAACAAACCTGCACTAATAAGACTGTTTGTTTGGATGGTTCGGTCGGTTGGTAAGGTTGGCTTACCAAAAAAAACAAACTCATAAATCTGCGCCAAGTCTTGTTTAGTTGATTTCGCTTCATACTGCAGCCGTCTTCATGTGCCCCACTTTGTAGAAAATACATCGATCATAAAGAGTAAACTCAAACGCAGGTTATGCAATGCAGAATATGCAGTTTTAAATCATTACAATAATTAATAATGTTTAATGTTTTTAAAAAATATTTAAATATTTGAATCATGATGCCATTCGTTAAAACTGTTATAACTCCGATAAAATCGGGAAAAAATCTAGCAAAATATTGTTTGAATTGAACGCACTCTCATACATTCTTATTTGTTTGTACAGGTATTTCATATTTTGTAAAGTAAGACTATTTTAAGAGCGAACTATTTGTAAATGAAAACATACGAGGTTTAAATTAAGAATGAGCATTGAAAAGATAGTTTGATGAGGTGAGATCCATCCTCTCCGTATCCTTACAACATATTAGAAAATAGACTTGACTCTTATTTGTCATTTTTTCATACAGAAGTCGCTAATTTTTAAACAACCATCCATAATCATCCATCAACTTTCGAACCGGGACCGGGTGTCACCTTTTGCATTAGGATTACTTTCCTTCCACGAAAATATTCTTGATTTTAATTACATATTCCCCCTGACACCACGTATACGTCGTACGTACTAATATTATCCTAACACCAACATAACAGCCGAGTTTAATGGTTGGTTTCGTAAAAACTACATTTGATGATTGCTTGAAGTTCAAAGTGTGAAAGTGAGATGATTCACGAGCCAGATGGGCATGAACGCTAAATCATCATGTTTTCCACTTGGCTTGGCTCTATTTGTAATTGCACCCAGGCAATAACAGAAACGTATCCGTAGTCGTAAATGTTACTCATTGCATGTATTTACGCTTGGACATAGTGTTGATGATTGATTCTAACTCTCTCCACTATCTACTAGTGCACGAGTACTTGCACCAATACACTCGTGCCCCTATATACCATACACAGACAGACAGTCCGTTGTGCCAGACAGATGATGTGTATTGAATTCACATTGGCAGAAGAAAAAGTATTTGATGGAACGACAACACTTGACATCTATTGTGTTGTTCCCAATTCCCAATACCAGCAGTGGAAAGTGTTGTGTGTAACGTACTTCAATTTACTTAAGAGAAATCCGTTTTTCCAATTAACAAGGAAGAAATAATCATTCTTATCGGAATTCTTGGAATCAAATCGAGCACATCGATGTCCGTCCGTGGTCACATTTACTAAGTAGTAAAGCAATGACCAGCTGTATATAGACAACGTGTGTACTCCATAGAGCTTCTAAAATCAAAAGAAGGTGTCAGGTGCGAATCTAATCCAGATCCAAATTTTCCTTGTGATACCGTACTACACCTTATGGTGCTACCTTTTCTGCTAATGCGGTAAGTAAGAATAAACTTAATTTTCATTGCATGTCAACTTGCTAAAAATAATTTAAATAGGTGTGTTATTATTGGTATAACTGACTGTTAATTAACGGTTTAACGTTTAACGTACTCTCAGTGTTAGCCTAAGGTTAGGCTGGTCTAATCTGGGTTGTGAAATATCAACCTGTGACCCCGACCTGTAGCATTGTGTGTACTTTGCGTTCTTGCATAATTTTATTTGAATATCTATGCATATCATAGGTTGAAGTTTGAAGTTGTTTAATTTTCAATTCCCATTTTAGCACTGTAAAAACGTATGAATTGTTAGCCAGTTATAGCCAGCCAGCAGTCAGTTATCATTGAAATGTTAGTGTGCAACGATGCTTTGGGCAGTTAAAATTTTTTACTAGTGGTCCCTCAAGGATGATGACAAACGCTCAAAGAAACAAAATTCTGACCTTGACAGTACTCATAATTTGAACAGCGATTATGTAGCGGTTCATCCACATGCATCAAGAAAAGTAGAACGTAAGCGTAGCATTAGAATACAACAGCTTTTTCATGGAGTTTCATTTTCTCTTCTTTTACATCCAGCACAGTTCATATTAGGCAACTGAGCTTATTTTACTGACCCGGACATGAATGTCTAATATCTCTGCGTTCTACCGTCCCATCCGCGCGTCCGCATCTGTTCATCATTCAAATGTTTATGATTTTTCATTGTTTTCACTTGGCCTGGATCATTGTATTATTACATTTCTTCAGAGGAAAGAAGGAATTTAAAAAAGGTTTTTTATGATTTAGCATAAATTTTTTTATGAAAATATGCCAAGCGAGACTAATAAAAACGTTTGAAAGGTATAACGGCATTTCATCTGAATTTGCAATATAAAAATTGACATATAAAAGAACGAAGAAGCTATTTTTGTTCCATTTTATCTCTCCGCATCTCTCTTTGCAGATTTCGCTGTTTTCATTATCGATCAATACTTTCTCTTCTCCGAGCAATTCCGAGCTTCAAGGGAGGCGTCTATGTTGCTTGTAAGAAATCTGGAGAAGAATTGCACGGTTCAGGAAGAGCATATATAGAAGTGTTCCATGAACGTGAGGGTAGACAAAAAATTCTACCCAAACTCATACTGTATATATACTCTTACTATTTTAGATATTTCAAATAATGTTGAATTGAAGATTCGGCTCTTTTGTATGTGAGTCTAATGGAAACGTCATTTCTACGGTTCTTTTATGTACATAGTGTGCTAGTGAGTAAATTTTTAATAAAAATTACTCCATTGTCTCAACCTCAATGTTGTAATATGAGGCGGAGGATTTACGTGGCTTCGTGACTAGAAACGTCATACTAATACGTGTTTTAGCACAGCTTTGGTATTGCGTTACAACCCCGAATAATACATGCCAATGGTTGCCTCTGGGGTTGAGATAACGTGTTTCGTGTCTTATTATTTTTATGAATTTTTATGAAAGCTAATCATACTAGAGAATATTAATATAATATGTGTCAGATTTCATCATAAAATGTTATTGGTACGTTTTGCGTTGAAAGTAATATACATCATACATGCTTACTTAGGATAAGAAAGAACCCATGTTGTTAAGGTATGGCACGGATACAATTGCCCTACAATCGTAGCCTTTTGATCTTTTACCTTAGTTTGAAACGGGAAATCTTTACCCCTTAGCTTGTACCGTATCGCTTGTATATTTAAATCTTTGATTTCAATTTGTTTCCAACTGGACCTACAATCCAATTCATAAAATTTACAACAACAATTTGCGAAATACATTTGCATTTATGCCAAAAATGGACATTTAAACATATGGCAGTCCCAGGGAAAATTTGAAAATATTTCAATATCCACTTTTGTAATTTTTATGAAATGTGTTCCACATGAGCAAAAGAACTAAATGGGTAGTGTATATATGTACGATACGGAGTACATCAGTGATATCTTTTTAAGGTCTAAATACTGCAACTGTGAAATCACTAGCGTATAGCGTAGTTTTAGCTATGCATGCTGTGAAAAGGGGTGCTGATTTGGCTCGTGCATTTTCAATTTTGTACTAGTTGCAAGCTTGGAAACTAGCTGGCTTTCACTTTCACTATCTTCTTCGGATCGATGGTGAAAGTCTAACCTTTGCTGAAAAGATTGTTACACTGCAGATATTTCGTGGTTTTAGAGTTAGACGGATTTTTGCTATACTGCTTTCATTATCATATTACAGGATTCTGTTATAGGTAGACTAGTGAAGATTCTCCTTCTTAGACGGATATATAAATGCATTTACGGGCATGGTCGGTCTGGATCGGGCATATTATTCTACTATACACCATTAACTTTTGTTCGTTGGTGTCCTCAATCCACCCATTCTCTTAGATTTGCAGACTGTACAGGACTACTTATGCTTAGCAGTTGTAGTCTTGTAGTAAAGTAATAATATATGTTCGGCCCAAGTTTCCCTACATATAGAATGGAACAAACGTGCAAGGGTACTGGAAAGAAAAGGTAATAATGGAAAATGGGAATAATACATGTTTATGCTACCTGCATGGTTCTTTTTATGACATAGTCCACCTATGGTATGTACGTAATGGAAATGCAGTCCATGTTCTTGTTCATGTCATTTTAAGTTGGATTTATATTGTTCCATCGTGATAACTTGTATGCTCCAGAATATTATATCAGAAACAACAAGGAAAATTGTGTTGGGGAAACTTTTAACCTTACCTGAGCTAATGAACCTCTCCATAACGAGTGTGTGAACAGAACGACAAAAACCTCCAGAGAATCGGGGATTAACAACATCACTGTGTTACTTGTCTCCGCATCTATGGGAGTGGACATAGGTTATCAATTTTGCTGAAAACGTTTCAAAAGTTTTGAACCTAGAACTTATTTGAAGGATATAGGGTAGTTTGCCAAAAACGAAATATTTCGAAGAGAATTGAGATAACATTGTAGTATCCAGTTGGTCGAAAAACATTGACATTGTAGGGTTAAGACGATTGAGTAAAGCTAAATATTAAGATAAAATTGTGCATAAAATTTTTAAAAAGTTTTTAGTACATGCATAATTAGATAGTTAAGAAGCATATAGATTTCGGATATTTAAAACATATTTAATAATGAATTCGGTAGAGTATTATGGGGTTACGTGAAGATACTCACTTTTCTTTTGTTGTTTTGTAAGGTTTACTATTGCGGAGTACTTTTTGACGGACCTGTGATTGCAATAAAACTTTTTGAGTGAAACAATGGCGGGACGACGCCTCCAAGTGGTGCGTTGTCCTTCGGACACGCTCTCGCTCACGAATTGTGCTGTCGTAAGCCCAGCGGATTTTCCAGGAGGCGGGGATCCACATCGTCGTCTTCATATACGGTTACGCCCCTCGGGAGCTGCGGCAGAGAGATGGTTCATTTTTACAGTGACACATAGTCCCGACGTTAAACCAGGATGTATTGGCCTAAGTCTCACTCAACGGAAGTTCGCTACCGCATCAATAGGGCAGGACATGGACATATATCCCTTTGATTTTGATCGAGCGACTCAATGCTGCTCCTCAGTTTTACTGGAGGTTGACTTTTTACAGAAAAAGCAATCTACAAATGAGCCGTACGATACAGATCTCATGGCAAAAGAGTTCGTAAACCAGTTTGCAGGACAAGCATTTCAGACAGGAATGCCACTTGCCTTCAGTTTCCACGATAAGAAGTTATTGTCACTCGTGGTAAAGGAAGTTGAAGCTGCAGATATGACTCCACTTAAAGTAGGTGGAGAACCTAAAATCTCTGTTCAAATCACAAGACTGAAATTATTCATTATTCACGAAAAATAATCACGTTGGTACTGAATTTATGACGTATAGGTTCAAATGGAAATCAGTTTACCAAATGAAGCAGGACGCAGAGAAATCTTGAAAATCCACACGGCATTAATGAAGCAATATGGAAAATTAAATGACGACGTTTCTCTCGAGGTAGAAACTTTATGCAAGTCTTGTTTTAGTCCCAACCCTACAGGGGTGAATGTGATTAATAACTATTTTATAAAATTATGTAGGAACTGGCCGCATTGACTAAAAATTTTAGTGGTGCTGAAATAGAGGGTTTAGTAAGGGCCGCACAGTCCACTGCCATGAATCGTCTTATCAAGGCTTCTTCAAAGGTAATAATTTTTATATAATTATCTAATTGAAATTTCAATATTTACCAATGAAATGAAACCTTGAACTTTATATATTTGCGTGTTCCAGGTTGAAGTTGATCCACAAGCTATGGAAAAACTTAAGGTTACTAGATCAGATTTCTTAAATGCATTGGAAAATGATATCAAGCCTGCATTTGGAACAAGTGGAGAATTACTTCAAATGATGCTTGCCCGTGGAATTATCAATTGGGGTTCCCCGGTTGCACACGTTCTTGAAGATGGAATGCTTCTTATTCAGCAGGTATTTGTATTGTTCCTTGCTATATATAAAAGGGTGTAGAATATGGCTTCTTTGCATTAATTTTTATTTATTCATTGATTTATGTATCTTGTTCTCAATATAATACATTTGTATACTGTAATGTAATTCCATTCGTGTAGGCAAGAAGTGCTGAAAGCAGTGGACTGGTTAGTGTCCTGTTGGAAGGTCCTCCAAACTCCGGGAAAACTGCCTTGGCCGCTCAACTGGCTAAAAACTCAGATTTCCCGTTCATTAAGATTTGTAGTCCAGAAGATATGGTTGGATTTTCCGAGTCTTCCAAATGCCTCCAAATACGAAAGGTATTTTTTACAGCTTGAGTTGAATTATTAAATAAGTTGTTGTATACGTACCTATTCATTTATATATATGTATTGATCACGTATATGATCATACTTCATTCATTATTTACAGGTCTTTGATGATGCATACAAATCCACTCTCAGTTGTATTTTGGTAGACAACATCGAACGATTGTTGGATTATGGTCCTATTGGACCGAGGTATTCGAATTTGACATTGCAGGCCCTTCTGGTTCTGCTCAAGAAGCAGCCTCCAAAAGGAAGGAAGTTGTTAATCTTGTGCACCTCATCACGAAAGTAATTATTTAAGAGCGTAGTAGCATGTTATCAAGTCTTGTGTATTATATTAGGGATTTGTATGACATGAAAACGGTCTCATGGGATTTATTTGTATATTAACTAAAAGGCAAGTACTGGAGGAAATGGAAATGCTGCATGCTTTCACAGCTGTGCTCCATCTTCCCAATTTGAGTAAACCGGAGCACTTGTTATCTGTTTTGGAGGAGTCCGATGTGTTTACCAAACCAGAAATCGCAACTATTGCAAGAAATATCGAAGGACGACGGTAAGTACCATGTTTTTGCGTAAATATTTATGGGAGCATTTGTATATTTCTGCCCACAGTAGTTTACGTATTAATAATGGTGATAAATGATAACAATGTGTAATTTGCATTCATAGTGTGTTCATCGGTATTAAGAAACTCCTTGGTCTTATCGACTTACTTCGTCAGACGGAGGGAGACTATCGTGTGGCGAAGTTTTTGTCGAAGCTAGAAGAGGAGGAGGCTATTGAAGTACGCGGTTAGGATTACTGTAGGCCCCCAACCCCCCCGCCTGGCTCTCCCATTCGACATCAGACTGGAATTAGAGACTGGTCCTGTTGGATCCGGCTGGGCGGTGCGGTTTGCGGCTGCCTTCATGATTGCTGGCCGCTAGTTGGTATATTCGTAGGAGGAGGGGTTGGGGGTTTATTCGGTAAGTGCAGAATAGAGGTAGTGTTTTGTTATCCATGCACATGATATTATAAGTTCATTTATAAACTATGTTGGTACATACACTCCATTAGGTATGGCTGTCGGTGTGGCCGTTGGTCTGACCCTTGGAATTATTGTTGGTAAGACCTTTTTTTATAAATAGTACAAATAATGTTGATAATATTTATATGCACCGAATAACTGTATTTATTCATTCCATTTTTACAATAGGGCTCATTGTTGGCTTAACATTCGGAATTATATTCGGGTTCATAGCGGGTGAAGTGACCAACGGCAAGACTGAAAACAACCAACCGAAAAAGACCAAGCGAGAGAAGGAAGATGAGGAATGGCTTGCTTGGATTATGGCGGCGCAAGCTGCTCAATCACAGCCAGGCCCTTAAATTCTTTTTTCAATTTACTTGTGTAAATTAATTACGGAAATTTTACGTTCCGTTTGTTCATGTCAAAGTCAACCCTCCTCCAATCATTCCCCTCATTGCATGTGCATGCGAATAAACAACTATGAATTAGCCCCAGAAACACAATGTATTTGTTCTGTCAGAATGAGTACTAATTTCACTTCAACATTAACATTGTTCGCTTTTGCAGAAATAATTGTGATATTAGTTGTGTTGTAGATATTAGTACCTTGTTAGATCATGTTTAATATTTTGTAAAGACAAGAGATGCTAAATTACACAATGTACAGAGTACAGAATAATATGTATTGTTATTCTTCGGATTGCCTACGAGTTCCAGTTTGTTAATTCTAGATCTGTCTGTCCTTTAAATTTTTCCATTCTTAACGCGAAAGCCAGGTGTCTACTTTTAAATATTTATCCAAACACCGTAGTACGATCAGAAAATTTAAAAAGCCATAAAATCAATAAAACATGTACAATATATTCTCATGAAAAAGAAATTTTAAAGAGTTTACAAAGTCTAAGTCAACATTCCTCATGTACTTTCCAACGCTGTGCAAATGAACTTGGAGTGGATGGTGTGTGTATGATCTTTGTAAATAAATGTAGTCGTAAAGTTAAGTTGATTTAATGATGTGCTGCTGAATACCACTGCAGTGTACTTCGTAAGCATACTATAATTAAGATATTTTTGCCTAATATAAATTGCAATCAGTTGTACTATAATACTAGAATTTGATGTAATCATATTATTTGATTGTAACTAAGATGTATTTAGGTTTTCGCAATTTAGCATCGTTATTCCGCTGCCACGTGAAAATCATCATACAATCCACAAACAAGTCCATTATATAGAAAATGAACTGTCAGGTTAATATCTGGGAAAGCTTGCTTGAATTGTAATTTCAGTAATGTATAGTATCAAATTTGGATGTTTCTACAGTTGAAAAACATCCTGGAAATAGTGTCTTTTATTTAAGTGTGAAATTGCCAATACATTATATCATACCATGAACTTGTATCACTAAACATAAACGTGTACCTACACTAATATGGGAGAAGGATCTACTTGTAGTTTACAATCTCAAAGAACTACTGCAATTGCTGATGGATTCTTCGCACATTGAAAATTAATCGTAGTACTGAATAAAAATTAGGTATAGATAGTGATAACCAACCATCAATTCAAAAATCGATTGAAAATTTGTAGAAATCAAAACAAAACATTTTGCCTAGTTCGCTTGAATTGGATTCGGGCTGTCCAGTTGTTCTACATGGCAGCTAAATGTTAAGTAGCAATAACATTTCAACGTTAAATAGAAAGATAATCAAGACATAAATTGTAAAAAGAATCATGTTAATGTTTTACTTATGCAGATTGAAAGTTGTTAAATTATATGCAATCAAATGGAAGCTTAACAGCTGGCAACATAGTAGGTTTCGAACCGACAAATCTATAGTCATTGGAGAATGGAAACCCAAATTAATTTATGATATTGGCAGCTCTTCATGATGCAAAAAGTAATATATAACTAACGATTGACGGTGCTACAACGTGTACATACGAAGTTATATAATTGGTACTTTGTGGAAAGTCACACTTGCTATTTGAATCATTACGAATTAAGCTTATTCAATCTGAATAATACTATCCCGCTCTGGGAAGCTATTGCGCGTTATCTGAAACGTGAAGCGAAATGATTCAATCATAGGTTTACGAATCGTGTTATAAATATTCTACGTAGTGAGATAGGCATTACATCGACATTGGAGCATTTATTTCAACAATGCTGTTGCTGCAAACGTAAGATGTATGTAAATAACTGTATAATTTTATAGTATGCTAAAACGATCGGAAAACTGTTTGATAAGCAATAATTCACTTCAATATTTTTTTCACGTTAAGTTACTTGGCCGTATTAATAATTTTACAGCGAAGCAAATTAAATTAAATACTGCTAATTTTTGTAACTCTGTTCCGCTTCAGTAATACTTATAACACGCCGTATCCGGCCGTCTTTTTTCTGTTCTGATTAATGATTCGCTACGTACTTCAATATTGTAATGAAAATGGTAGCTTTAGTACTATTTAAAAATTAACAAATAAGCTAAAGTTCACAGTATTAAAACATCAAAATATAGCAATATATATATTAATATATTAGTTGCACTGCAAGAATTTTGCGTAGGAATAATATACAAAAATCTGCAACGGGAACTACCATGAAGGGCCTCAAATTTACTTAAATAAACGCTGGCAAAGAAAAGAAAAGAATGTAGTATTAGACTAGAATATAAACCTAACCCATTAACTAACAAATAATGAAAACTCTCAAATTCAATAAAATCAGAAAATCAATTTAGGGCTACAACATAAAAAAATACATATTTACTGTAATTAGAGCCATTCATTCATACATATATTATTTATTATTAATAATACCTGATATTATTCTGACACTGACATTATACGTAGCGAAAACGTTCGATTGATTCGAATTATTGTTGGCAATCAAAGAAAAATATGGAAATAAAAAATCAATAATAATGAAAAGAGTTGAACTGATTAAGAATTTGGTTCACACAAGCACATATAACATAAAATATTAAGCGTAAATTATTTTCTACCCTTCTTAATGAGTAACTATTTCTGAAACCGGCGACACAAATTTCGACCATCGTCCAATTGTCTTCAAAATTAAGGCACTTTTAGAGATTGGTTAATGAGTGTTAACTCGA
>JAHZNE010007993.1:0-14374 GCA_027744055.1 Callyntrura sp. NNG-2020 | reverse complement strand
ATCCTACCGTGACTTTCATGTTTGCACACTTAATTTTATTCTGATTGTTCATTTATTTTCATTCCATTTGCTGTATTGGCTATTTTTCTGGATATTCTCGATCCCACACTGGATAATGCAATAGTTTTAGGTAGCGACTTTCCTTCACATATATGGACAGAAAATGCATAAAATGAAATGGTAAAAAGGTTGAAATTATTTCCAACTGTTGAGTTTACCAAAATATGAGCAATATGCTAGGGTTGTGGTTGTCTATACCGTGAGTAAATATATAAGTGCAGGAAAGATTTAGATTTAGCGTGAGATGAGATCATACCAAAAGGTGTCAGCTGCTACTCAAGTCGCATGTTGATAAATATTACTTTGACAGCACGTGCAAAAATTTTTGGACCTGGAAATATTTTGAAAACTAACTGTAATTGTGCATGTAGGAATTACAAATTAGTGTCGTTGTCGTCGTAAACACGTTAGTTAGACCAACATATCCATATCCAAGTGTGTAGTAGTGTAATTAGTTGTCTTTCGTAAAATGTGCGATGTGTTCGTCTTGAAACATGGTTATGCCTATTTGGAAGATGGGTTTATGCATGCAAATTGTACTTGCACGGTTGTAAAATCGCCAAAAAATACAGTAATTGTGGATACAATGACACCGTGGGATGGGCCTTTCATTACCTCAAGTGAGTGTACCAAAATCAATCGCTTAATTGAATAAAAATGCTTATACAATTTACGTTGTCATTTCTGTTGAGTTAGTACTGCTTTCACCGGTAACCAGTAAAATTTGCAGCTTTCGGATAACTTTTTATATTACAGAACTACAGGAATTTGGAATAGAGCAAATCGATTACGTGATATCTACACATGGCCACTCTGATCACACAGGAAACAATAACTTATTTATAGAGAATGTGAAACAACACATTGTTGGGTTTTGTGTAAGCGTCAAGGATCAATACTATGCTCATCCATTTGAACATGGTATGGTTTAATGAAAGAATACGAGTACTCATTAGTAGAGAAATTACTTTTTGTGTGAGTAATTCGATTAATGTTTTGAAGTAGTTGAGGACTTTTCTGATGTATTTTTTTTCGTTTGTATTGTAGACGAGGATTATACCCTTGATGAGTGGATGAAAATTGTGCCAACACCAGGTCACACTAGTGAAGATGTAACTCTACTTGTGAAAGCAAAGGACGGTACAACGGTAGCGGTGGCGGGGGATTTATTTGAAAATGAAAAGGATGTAGACGATTCAACAATATGGATTGCGAATAGTTTTAACCCTGAACAGCAAGCTGGCAGTCGTTTAAAAATTTTAAAATTAGCCACATCCATCATTCCAGGTCACGGGGCCCAATTTAACGTTACGCCTGAGCATATTGCCGCGGGTCAAAAAATAGTGGATAAATATTCAAGTGGTACTATCTGATTGAATTCTTTCATGCTGCTTAGGTAAATTCATTCATGTGTACGCATTTAAACATATTTGTCTAATACATATTTTATATCTGTCATGTTTACCATTTTGTATAAAGTAAAGCTGTTAAATAAATTGGCAAAGCGAAAGCAATATAGATACTTCAATACTAATTATATTAATTGTCCTTTAACTAGTGCTCGTTTAAGAGCGTGTTATACCCATTGTCTCTCATTCAACGACAGCGCGTTTAAACTGAATATGTTCGCTTTAAAATTCTACATAATCTTAAATCATGCAAATGCATAAATCAAATTTGGACGCCTTCATTTACAACTCCTTATTTTCTTTTGACCCCACTGACTGCGAGAAGCCTGCCATGAAAACAGTTATTGCCTCCAAGTGCGGATCGCGGAATGCCACTTACATTTCATCGTCCTACAATTTTTATTCTTACTTTTTCCTTACCCCTTATCGTTTCCACTGGAATTCTATTACCGGTTTGTACGAGCTACAAACATCTCGACTCAGAAAGGTCTGTAAATTTGAATTAAACTCGTTGACTTTTGCGTTTATCCAAATGTTCTATTTTGTTCATCTTGCTTGTAGGGTCTTTGCGCTACTGTGCATCTCATTACCACCTACATGTCATTGCATTTAATGTATTGGAATATCCGTCATGCGACAATGTCATCGAACCCGTTACCTGCGTTTCTTCAAGTTGTAGCTTGGTTTGCCTCCACTCTTTGGACTTGTGAAACGTGCTACATTGCATGGAAAAAAATTGATCAAACATTGTATTTTGTCAATTTAACTATGAGATGTTGTACATCGTCTTACATCAATTTACATGTGCGTAAATTGAAATATACATCTATATGGGTTGGCTTTGCGTTGTTTAAAAGAAGTTATTTTTGAAAACCGTAGGTATTTCTACTTTGCTCTACTATTTTTGGTCTGACTACACTTTCAAAAGCTATGGACTCATTTGAAACAATTATTAACCCTTCGGACACAACTGCCATGTACATAGCGACATTAACATCTACCGGAAATATGGGAACTGTTGTCATTAAGTGGATTTTTTATATCATTCAATCTACTTGCAACGGATTGTATACCATGTGCTTGATGATTTTGGTTTCTTTTGTCATTACACTAAAAGTGTACGGAAAACAATTTGTAACTTCGTTGGAAAGATTGTGCAACTCGGATGAACGTGACATTAATAATGTACTAATAATTATTACGTAGCAAAACCACTTATTCCAATCACGTTGTCCGTCCGTCCTTCTCACCTCAAAATATCCCGAGAAAGCATTTTTGGCTACAACAATATTGCTAGGGATTTTGAAACCCATGACCCATCGTAAACCGATAGGCAGCTATATTATGCGTCACATGATTAGTCTGATTTTCGTTATTGACAATGAATCTACTATTTATTAGTTTTTCCCAAAGCAAAAATAGTATGGCCGTTATAACTGTTGAATGGTATTATTGCCTTTTACTGAAAAGTTGTCAGTTGTCAAGTCTCTTCTCTCGTTTTTTGTGTGTGAACTTTAAAACGACAGGGTAAATGGAGACAAATGTAAATCAGCTTTGCTCTTTAGACACTCTGCACTTCACTATATGCCCTATATAAATTATGTTGTTTACGAAAATGAATTACGAGAGGCAAACAGCGTTGCTTTTGTGTAGTAATTCAATGTTTTGTGCAACATTAATAGGGCTTGGAACTCATTTCAGAAGCTCGCTACTTGAAAGACATGGTGGATAATATTCTTGGACGCTCTATCCTTCTCGTTTACGTAATTAGTTTAGCTATTTATGGACAAGCGCCGTCTGTTCACATTCAAGACACCCAGCTTCGCAACAAACTGCCATTTTACACATATTTAATTTTTAACGGCATCTTTTGGGCCCTAGCAGGAGAATTTCATAGCAAAGCAAGTTTATTAACAGAAAAAGCAGAAAAATGACAGCACTATTTGAAATAAGCTTCAATGATTTAATATAAAGAATGATTTAGGTTGACACTGCAATCAAGAAATGGGTATATCAATTTGGATACAAAAGCAGTACCTGGATAACTAACCAGGACAGAATGCGCTTGCTGTTGATTTCAAATGAACTCATTGCGGCTCCTATCGGCCTAACATCGTTATTTTTTACTGTCACCTTCTCTTTCATTGGCTCTGTAATATTCGTACAGTCGTTATACTCGGTGAATCATTCAAAATAAAATGACAAACAATGTAACTGAAAGCCTGTCTTGTTTCTCACTAGATGTTCGGAATCATAATAACATATGCAGTAATCATCTATCAAATGCTTGCTGTACCAGCGGTTTCGGGTTTTCACTGAACTGACAATGAGACACGAACGATTCCCGATTGATCAATATTACATGGTGCAGGTAACACCCAACCACCAATCATGTTTATCTGTTTGGATGGTCATTAATACAAACTTAATACATTTTTACAACCTTTTTATATCTAGTAGAATATGTATATTAGGTATTTTCGCCCTCTAAATAAATATTTACTTTGAATTACTATATGGCAGAGCAAATGAAAAAATATGCTATTATCATTATCTGTCTTTAATGTGTCTAAGTCCATATGTATCATGTGTGCTCTATAAAGACACCAGACTCCAACAATAAAAAACTGGAGCTGTAATAAGATATATATGAAACATCATCATCCTTTTATTTGTGGCTAATTAGTTTACTGAAACAGTATTAAACTGTCCTTTTCGTGACAAAAATTACAAGATTATGACGTTTCGACATTGCGTACTTTTGATGCTGCTCTGCTCTTAGCTTTGGCTGTAGTAAAACTCTAACTATCATAAATCATACATTATAAACCGTTTTCACAATTTACCAACTATAATATATCACTTGCTTCCAGCAACATAGAATATATACCTGTACTTTCTCCATATAAGTCCATATTTTAAGGATAGTCTGATTGGTTAAAAAAAATCCACCCATTTGTTTCCGCTAGAAAAATTATGGCAGAACCTACAACATTCATTTCAAACCGATCAAAACTGAAAACGCACCCGTTATTTCAAAACGAGACACCAAAATCAGAATCAATTATTTGGAATTTTAATCCTCCACAAACTTATATACCCATTTACTGCAACTTTTACTTTTGGTGGCTAATTTTTCCTTTCCGTATAACATGGTGCCATTCATCGGCTCGGTATATTTACACTACTTTTAAATTACAGAGGGTACTTTAATAATAATACTTTCGAATGTCTTTAATCAATATTATTATTACCGGTATAAACTTACATACCGGAGTTGGTGGTTTATACGTTTTACTTGACTACACAATATTTTTAATTTCTGCGCGTCACCTAGATTATGTGTGGCATATGGCACACAATAGGAATACTAGCGACAACTCCATACATCCTGGGATTCTTTTACCATTTAAACAGGGCGTGGACACAACCTACATACGTATTAACAAGTGCTACCAACATATTCTGTTTTATTGTCACAATTGATTTTCTTAAAATTCAGTGGAGAAAGAGTGATGCTATACTGGAGGTTGTGAACTGGCACGTTAAAATGAATATCGTTCATAAAATACCTTTGTGCAAGGTCCATGCTCAAAATACATAATTATAAGAAATTTTAGGATTATTAACTTGTTTGAAATTAAAACTACTTTTAAAAAATAAATATTATGGTTTTAGATTGCACTACTGTGCCTCATTCCTTTTGGAATATCTATACTAAATAATCCAATGGCTGAAATAGTAAAGGAATTTTCTGGACTATTTGTTAACGAAACTTTTTTCAGCACAACGTCCATCTTCGATACAACTGAGAATTTTCATGACCCTCGTTTTCTTTTATATTTTGTTTTTCTTATGTGTGGTCATTTGTATTTCCTAGTAGGCACTGGATTTACATTAGCTTTGACACTATCGATCCAACAGTCACTGTCCCAGATTATTAACACAAAACATCCAACGCATTATTCGGCGGACGTGGCTCTCCATCAGGTCTGTTTCAATGAATGTTTGTGGTTTGTATTGGTACGCACTAGTACAGTGAACAGGGGACTCTGAACTTGTATGTATTATATTATCTGGTTTAAAGGGAATCATCACTGAAACGGAAATTCGGAACCTGCTTTCCAAAACTAATGAAATTATAGGAAACAAAATCCTACTGGAATATTTAATGATGCTTTCCTTCTATGCCACAATATTGGAGTTTTTTAGTTCCAGCTATAAAGAGTCTGAATTTTATCGCTGGCATGTTCTTTTATATTTGGCCTTTTCGGTGGCATTATGGATCTCCGCTTGCGAAATTCATTGTTTGGTAAGAAATACATTCATAATGGATTCAACATTTAATAGACTTTGTGAAACTGCATGACATGGCGGGACCGGTTCTTATAAATAAATTTGTATAGGCCAAAAGGTTTTGTAAGCTATGGGTTCAGTTCTATCGGTCAAAATATCTTATGGATTCCCCCAGCTCTTTGAAAGAATACCCTACATGTCTCATTGCAATTGAATGTGAAGCAGAATTGAATCCTATTTGCATATCATGTCGTTGTTTTAATGTAACATATGGATTCCTAGGTTCTGTAAGTCAACTGAATAAAACACTGGATTATTTTTGTGAAGTTTCTTTCTTTCATTATATCAATTAAGAGAATCACTGTAGGATAAAGTTGAAACAATTTATTCAATTGCAGATGTGTGGGCTCATCATAACCTATTCTACAATTGTGTACCAAATGAAGATAAACAAAAGTTAACAAAATACACATGATGGAAATATATTGTTAGCTTTCTTTTTCATTTTAAAACCACAATATTAAAAACTAGAGTGTGAACTTGTGAAAAATAGGTCACATAAGATAAAAAATTGTTGCAATATATAAATAGTACGCAGAAAGAATTATTTAACTGAAATAATGTTTAAGCATTTTGCTTTGATGAGAAAAATTCTGCCTACTGTATTCAACCCCTGCAGTATTTTAGTTTATTAAACGCAGAATATTTTTCTGCACTGCAAACGAAATCAAAATATTCGTGGCTTCGATGGAGGTGGTGGTGGAGGTTCAGCACGCTGTGTTCCACTTTTGCTGGTGCTCGCTCCATAATTTATTCTGTTATTCTCGTCACTATCACTTGCGTATCCACTCGGTTTCAAGAGTGGTTGCCTAACATGTAGGTCTGATGAAATAGGTTTCAATGGACTGGAATAAAATTTAAATTAAATTATTTATGACCCAATTGCACTCTAATTAGATTAAACACCAAAAGGGAAATAGTGAAGAAAAAAGCAAAAGGTTTAAAAATGACTACCCACTTACTCTTTTGAGCGACGAGGAACTCTAGGTTTTATTTGTCGGAACGATTGTCGAACTAAAAAGCTAGATTTATGGGATTTTTTTCTTAGGAATATTTCAGATTCTTTATTATCTGGCTCTAGCTCTACATCTCCAGAAGGCGAAGTGGATACTCCATTCACTTGCATCTCGATATCGTCGTATTTCTTTCCATGAAGAATTGACTGTCGCCGTTTCTCTTCTTTAATTTCTTCTTTCGCTACAATGAGAAATGTCATAAATAAAATCCGCTGCAAATATGTTACCTTTTATGTTAAAAAGTGACACTCAATCTTACATAAAAGTAATTCATCATATATGGTGAGGGGGTCGATTCCAAACCATTGGCACATTTCGTCCGGTTTAAATTCGTCCATAACGGCAATGACGCCAGATAAAATGACACAGAAAAGGCCATTCACAAGTATGAGATAGTAATCAAATCCAAACTTTGTGTACATAATAATGTCGTGCTTTTGATCCTCCGTCTGGAAAGGAATTTGCAACTCCACAGAATTTCTTAAAAACGTCCAAATTGCGACGGCTGTCAGTTGCAGACAACCAGTGAGGAATAGGAAAAGAGCAGCAGTGCGAATCACGAGACAAAAGAGGATATTTGTGATCAGCCATGTTCCTAATGCAAACCTGTATTTAAAGTAATGCGTATAATTTTCCCGCATTCTCTTTTTTTCTTAAAATGCGTCTGCAATAAAGTATTTTGCTAACCTGCAGTATTGGAAGTGGCAAGCCCCGTATTACTGCGTCTCGAAATTCTCTTGCAATGCGCCCCGCATATCGGCCGAAACCAAATCTACCTTGTGCCCACTCCCAAGAGAAATGTTCGTTGTAGTCGATTCTTTCTCCTTTCAAAGGACTGTCATTTTCCTTTTTGTACCCACTTCTTTCATCATATTCCTGATGAATAACGGGTTCCCCTTAAAATTTAGTTCGTACAATTTATGGTTGGTTAGCTAGCTCTACATTTGTCATATTCCAACGTATTTTTATATTCGGCTACCTCTTAAAGTTATATTTATCCCTCGCAACGCAATATACAGTCCTAATTCTCCTTTGACTTCATCAGGAACACCGGGTTTGTAAGGAGCACTCATTTTTATTACGCCTTGTTCCCAACTATGACCGAAATTCCCACCTAGAAATTACAAAGTTGGTTGGTAAAAGCTAAATTATAGTGTGTATTTTATCCACTTGAGTTTAAGGCTACAAGGAAACTCACATAAAATAGCCCCACCAACAAAAATGCTGCACAGAATTCGGCAGAATACAAATTTTCTCATGAAAGAGTTATAGGCTGGAATAATAGCGAGTAACGCCACTGTCAATATTACAAGCGCCGTAAGAATTCCGGCTACAAGGATATCCCCGTGGCAGGGCGTGTGTTGATCGCTATACCGACTTGGAAATCCATCCGACCGCCCCAACGAAAATCCGAATCCACTTGCCATTTTTCAGGAGTTTTATTCAGGATGACGCTTTTAAAGAGATTTTTATGCACAATTTTCCCTATTGCATCCAAAGCTGAAAATGAAACTGGTCTTTGTGTTTGAGAAGGTGTAACTTGAGAAGGCGTTGAAAAAAATGGCAGTAGCCAACTACCAAAATACCCCTACCACATCCTTCCTGTCGTTACCATTTAGTGATTTTATGGCAGGAAAAGTGCGACGTACTTATGCATTGATGTATGTATATGTAGGGGTGCATCACCTCACCTCTGAATATATTCAGATATAAAAATAGGCTATACTAACTATAATGGAGAATGCAGACATCCAGTTCACCAAATTAGCATAGTCATAATTTTCACAAATGTTTCAAATTTATTATTTTGAGCATTTCTCTTACATAAGAAGCTTGTTAAACTACAAATGTACTGTGTCTGCAAAAACAAATCAAAATCACAACACAACAGGAAAGAAAACAAAAATAAATGAAGCGTGAATATATAAATAATTTTACACAACATTACAATAATTTATACACATAACATATGATTAAAATTTATTACAAATTTTTCCTCAATGTAAACGCGATTTAAATAGGTAATGGATCGATCTTCTTTGGTTTCCAGTTCTATTCCTCTACTTACAATTGCATTTTAGCTTTGCATATTGCAAAAGAGCGATTGCAATTAGAGTAGAGGTAATAAAATGTCGTGGTCTGCTTTTGTATGACATTGTTTGTTAGTCAGATTGCGTGTGTGTAAATTTCTTAAGTTAGTGTGTATAAAATTCTTTCGACCTTACTTTACTTTGCCTCGTGATGTGGAAAAAACAGTTTATACTAAAATGGTTGGAACAAATAGAAGTCAATTTCAGTTTTCCCAACGTGCTGTGTGTGTAGGTATCATCCTCTCGTCAACTTTTTTCCTTTTGCAAACAAACACACACCTAGCGACGACTAACGATAACTTAGCTTCTAGGAAAAACCTTATTTTGTCGTAATCTGAACCTTCTTCGTTTCACTACTTCTTCGTATATGCATTGCGTGTTTCAACGTTTTACAAATAAAGAAGTTGTAAATCATTCCTATCCGCCCAGGCGTATCCGGTTTGATCAATAACTTGAGACGTTAGACGTTTCCACTTTTCCCTTCCGACAAAAACAAGTAATAACTCTGCCGGTTGTGAAATCCATTTTACGTTTTACGCAGGTGTTTTCTAAAAGCTGAAAATCATGAAAACCCTAATGTTTACGATACTCTTGACGAGAGAATAAGATTGGCAAGCAATGTGAAAACCTGCATAATGCGGTTTCGACCTCACACACTCTCACCACACACAGGTCTCTCCTCTAATGAAGCACATCGTCTTTTCAAGGTTCAACAGCGGACGTCATTAAACTGAACGTATATACTCTACAAAACAGCCAAAGCGCTAGAGAGCAAGTGACTTTCTCGTCTGCAGTTTTTAGTTTTCTTGCAAACTATAAAATGTAATTGGCAAAGGAAACTTTCAAAGTCTATTTCTGATTGCACTTCACCCGTCCAAGTAAATAAAAATCGCGAGCGAGTCAATAAAAAATGTTGCAAGTTTAATGGCAAATACCTGTGAAGGCGCTCTGCATTCACGTCCCATCTTCATTACATATTCATCCATTGCTAAACATTTCTTTAAGACGATTTTAAGCAGTATGGACATCTGCTATAAATCCGCGCGTGGAGGAAGCGTACGTGGCTTAAACACGTTACGACAAAAAATGAAAAACTAAATGAAACGTAATTGTCGCTGGTACGTATTTTATTTCAAACGCAAGCAAATGGATTTGCATCATTTAATATCATCCGCGATGTGCTTAAAATACATGTAGTATGCACCTACACACACCAGCAAAACGGAATAAAGCTATCCAATACCATTACCATATATCTTTTGTTGTTTTGATGTAGCTCTTTTGTCCGTACTGTAGCAAGCAGGAAGCCTCTCTCCCTCGAAAGTGATATTCATTAAATCTGGCTTGATTTCACAACTCGGGACGGATCATTTATCAGAGAGAAGATAATATACGCCTATATGAAACAAGTTTGCATTAAAATTTAGACGTACATCTACTGTTGTACGTACAATTCAAACTCTACTTAGCCAAACCGTGTGCATAATACTAACAACTTAATTCTCGCCATTAATACGCAGTTATAGACACACATTACGTGACATTACCTATATGTGTCCTCGTATGACGGAAGTTGATATTTTCAGTCAGTCATCAAATAAACAGAACACACCACCAAGTTTGATTTCAGTATATACCCATGTGTGTCTGTTCCAAATTCGCTGTGGCGTGGACAGGATTTTTTGGACCAAGTAGAAAGAAACTCGTTAAGCTAGCGGATTACGGCTGTCGTTTCCCATCATCATGAGCCGGATTTTACTGGTGTAATTAACAATCACGCTTTCATGAAAGGAAACCGGCACAAGGGAAGGATATTTATGTTACTGGCACCCAGCACATTAATATTACACCATGATGTATTACCGAGTGTTCATCCGAAAAGTCAAGTGTGTTTTGATAAGCTGTTGTAGGTGTAACTCTACGTCCATGTGTCACAACCAACGAACGGGTGGCAATGGCAATATAGTAATATTGCATTGCGGTCGGTACATCTAGGAGAAAAATCATTGCACTTTGGCATTAAAACAATGTTTTCCCCAAGTAAGCGAGGTGAGACACTACAAGGATCTCTGATATTTGATATTAGTTTTAAAATCAACTCGTGGACCACGGGGACTCATTCTATATATCAACCTACATTTCCATTTGGTTGTATGAATGTAACAGCATTTTCGCCAAATCATGGCTACCAGTAAGCATGTCGCCAAATGTTGTTGCAGTTGTTTTGAGATTTAGCCATGAATGTTTTGTCTTGTACACAGGATCACCTATTCCTCCATGGTCTTTTGAGATTATAGGGGACATGTGATCGAGCAGCAAAAGTACAAGACAGTCAACATGGAAGTTAGATCTTGCTTGGTTTTAGTAGTATTTGACTTCGAAGAAATGAACCGGGAGGAGGAAAGATGCATGTGACGTCCTCAAATAGTGACTGCATGATATGTTAATTAAAAGTTTGGTTGGTTCTATTTATTTATGTAGGTACAAGGCTCCATATTGGAAGTGGGATATTTTTGTTGGTCTAGTTTGTTACTTTATCGCAATCTGGTGATGATAACACTACACATTTATCATTTACAGAAAACAAACAGAGTGAGTGCGCGGTGTAGTGAAGAGTGACAACAAGACAGAAACAACTGCTATTTTTCGTCAGAATAAGCTGATTTTTATTCTTTAAAAGTTGTAAACATGTGTTTGTTCTAAATTTCATTCCACCAAAGTGTTTTCTTAGAGATCATTTATCTTCACCCAACGAAATAGCATGCCTACCTTCACAAAAGGTTAAACCAGTAAAACCAGCAATGATGCGGCTTGTTGTTTTATTAAATGGTCGTTGGGATTGATTTATGCGTGGAAACATATGGATGTAGTAGTAGTCATAGGCAGGAAACCCGTTGCATTTCTTTGAACCTTGAGGATAAAATGTGTAAATACCCAGAATACCCACTATAGATCAACCTCCACTTGGCTTGGAATCATTTTCTGTTTAGGTAATAATCAACTATGTCCAGGCCACCAACATTACAATTATCATTCTCTAGAAACAACGCATGACGATGTATTTGGGGCATTGTGCACCAAAGTAAAATTGTGTTGTGGAGGAGTCGTTTAAAGGTTAATTAATAGCATCGTCAACCTTAAATATAATTCATGGTAAATGGAGTCCTTGCTTCTTGAAGGTTGTAGTTTTGCATCACATACATATACATACAACATGTATAACATATGAACAAATTGAGTTGTGTTCTATCGGGTCATAGCATTATAGAAAAAACCTTGCTAATATACCCGCGCCGCAGTTGTATGTATCCCCCAACATCTAGACAGCCAATTTCTATCAATATTATTAGTTTACATTTATTTAGTGTCCCGGCGGGGGTACTTTATAAGATAAAAAAGCGTAGTGAACAGGAGTGAATATTTTCTTGGAAACGTTACATTCGATTCCTTTGAAATTTGGCAATTGGACTTTAGGAAGGTCCAAAGTAGGAAGCATATTGATTTTGCATCTGAGCCCTCAAGGTCAACTCCAAAGGGTTCCTCCGGGGGTCTTTTAAATTTAACATTAACAACCATAACTCAAAATTGGTATACGGAAATTTCATGGTAAGCTAATATATTATCGTACCAAAAAACAGGGAGGTACATTAAACCATGTGACCCCAGAGGGCAAAAGCTAAGAAATTAATTTATGAAGTACCCATAAAGAAAACCGAGTATTGAAATTCTGTTTTCATCAATGGATAACCATATATTATATCATTAACCAGATTGAAGATTAGCCCCCAGGTCAATTCCCTGGGGGAATGGAAAGGGGAAATGTTTAAAATCTATCCAAATTAGCGGAAATTTTGAACAATGGTACCGTATATACTACTATAACGTTATGTAAAAATTGACACGGATTAGATTACCCGTATGACTCTAGAGACCGCAATAGTTCAATATTATCCCTTCGACAACTTAAGTCCGATTGAAACGGAGTTTTCATCAATCGACTTAGTCAACCCTCGTAGAGGAAACAGGGGTAAAATTGTAAAATACCTACAAATGAGATGAAGCTGGTTGACATATACCTATATTACGCTATACCAAGTTCGACCAAAATTGGTTGATCCGTGTGATCCCTTGAGACAGCTTTCGTCTATAGACACACCTATTTAATTTAGTCTAATCGGGGCACTTCCGAACATCGGTTTCTTTCTCATATTATAAATATATACTACACACATGATGAAGTAGCATTTTTCTAGTATTATTATGAAATGCAATTTTCAACAGAAGTGTTTGTATATTCTCTGTTGTTTATATACCTTGATGCATTAGCCTTGTACTACAAAACAAACGACAGTAAAATGCAGTCTCGTCAGCATCAACAGACGTTATTGTTTCTTTTAAAAACAAGACTGTTTGAGCAAAAAGCAAAAATTAGCTGATAAATGAAAATAGCTACTGTTCATTAAACATGACATGTATAGTATAGGTACATCATATATATGCATGTATTAACCAGAAGCAGTAACATTTTATTTAAAGTAGGGCTATTTGGAAGAAATAAAAAACGGGTTTACTGAACAAAACAGTCAAATGGATTTCATAGTTGTTGTTTGTAAACGTTGTAAAGTCAGTTCTTGTCTTTACCTTGTATTTTTACTTTGGTTATGAAATAAATAAAGGGAAGAAATGCGACGATTTCGTTTCATAAGAAGATGGTTATGTTTGTAAGAGAGAAAATAAACCTTTATCTTCTTCATCGTTCCTCTGTGTTATCGTTGTGTCGGAGTTGTTGCAGCGTTTTCCTTATCTATTAAAAATAAAAATGGTAGTGTTAATTTGGTGAAGCGTTCATACTCTATCTCTTCCCTCTTTGATACGTTCCATTGTTTCCACTTTCTCCTTCAAAGTCTAAAAAGTAAAATCTTTTAAAAATAATTTGCGCGAGTGCAAGGGAGTTGACCTACTCTGTAATTGGCGCCAAACCAGCAATTCAATGTACATGACATCTGGAAACGAATGGGGTTTCTAACGACAAACAGCAAGAAAAACACCCTTTGCGTCAGGGTACAAAACACTGAAAATCTCTATATATAAATATTATACCCTGTATAGTATGCACTGCAACTACAATGTTCAAGTTATTATGGAGTTTTGAATGAGCTACGTGACCAGTTTATTATAGAGGAAAGCTTTTCACGTAAAACTACATTTACCTATCTATACTGTCGTTGCACATGACACCACTCACCATTATATTAATTATGTAAACTCAATATTATCTAATTTTAATATATGGCTGTTATAATATATATATGGATTTCAAATGAACTTTAACAACAAATATTATTGAAGAGCCTATCTTTAAAAAAAACAAAAAAAGAAGAAACTAATTACTGCATTCGTTGACCTTTTATTTCATCATAATCATAATATAAACATATATTGT
>JAHZNE010007992.1:0-10975 GCA_027744055.1 Callyntrura sp. NNG-2020 | reverse complement strand
TGCTAGAACATGCGAATTACCAAAAATCTTTACCTAAAATTGTAGAAAATAAACTTGATTAATAATTCAAAGATAAGCGTGAACGCATAAGGCAGGTTCAGTAAGATATACGGTAATCTTTTAGTTTAATCTAATAAGGATGTCCGATATCAAATTGTTTTAGTGTTCCGTTTCTTAATGTGTTGGTAAGCGGTTGGTATCGCATCTATCACTTTCTCAGAATATAGAGTATATATTGGAAATAACACATAGAGCACTATTAATGTTCTGATAATTAGTAACGCAAAATTTAAATGAACAAATAAATATTGTAATTTTTGACTTACAACTGTAAGAAACAATGTGATGCTTCTAGTAATACTTATTATTGTGCAGTACTGAAAGTAAATGAAAAGTTGCTATATTCGGATATTACAATAATTCACACATCGAGAATCTGTCTAGAAGCCATTAAAGTAATAAGATATAACGAGAAGAGAAACAAACCATTTTCAAAATAAAAACTATAACGTCTACTGCATAATTATGTTGAGTGCATGACTATTACTGAACGTGTACAATGATATCAATTTAATAGTATTAAAGCATTTTAATTATACTTTTATACGAACACATTATACAAATTAATTTTTAAAGTGGAATATATAATTAGAGTACTAAGTCCGTGCGCAAATGGCACTCATGCGAAATACGACGACACATTCATTTGCAGATTTGTAAACTTGAAAAATAAAAATCCTTCATACAAGTAGGTTATGCGACATAATTCACCATCATTTAAATAAATTTAACGAAATAGATAACTTATGATTCGCTTTGAAAGAAACGATACACAAATTTTAAGAAACACTTTTTTCAACAACATTCCTAGAAAGCAACACAAGAAGAAAAGGTAAACGTGTACACTATGTGTTACACATTTAAATGACGTCCACAACAGCACACGCAATTCATAAATCACTGCTACAACAGCAATCAATATTCCACAACTCCATATTGCAAAAATGACAAGAATGTTTCCCGACATATTTGGAGCAACAAGAGGGCTACGTCTAGGTGCGTGACTACTCACAAAACTTTCCTTAATAAATTTAGGAAACCACTCAATTATTCCGGACTGTTGCATGCCCCAAATCCGTCCAAGCTTCTTCAAACTCACAAACCCATTCATCCTCACTCCAATTCCACGAGACGTGCCAAAATATTCTTTGCCAACGTCCATTGCCAAATGCGGATTTCGTCTCAAAATCCTTTGTTTATAAATAAGACAACTAATGTGTGGCAGAACCAGAGCGGTTTTGTTGCAATTTTCCATTGATTTTAAAAGAGTATCTTCTTCTTTGAGTTTGTAAGACGTCGTTAGTGTTTTCCCCATTTTTGAAGATGTCAGTACCTCGGTAGAAACCATGTTCGTTCTAGCCAGCCAAGAAAGTAACAGAATCGGATTAATCGCCTCAGTAAACGCTAATGTATGAAGGCTCGCAATATTATGCAATTTGAACAACATTGCTGACTTATTTTCTGACATATTATCATCCATTGCATTTGACAGCTCGGACAATATCCAAAATGTATTCCCTTGCACGGAATGGGCATCTTCAGCTATCTTTTTAGGGTAAAATGTCGTCATTTTATCTAAATTTCCATATACAATGCTTCCCGTCCGGGAAAAAATGTCAAACTTGTTTGCTACAAGCTCTTCTAAAGTATCAAATGTCCAAACTATCCTGGGTTGCACCATGTTGTACACATTTTCGTTTTTATAGGCGTTACTTACCACAATACCGGCGGCGGATATGACTACCATAAACCATTTAACAGCACCTATTTGAAGCAGTTGATCCGGAAAGGGACTGCCCTGCTCTGCCAAAACTTTTACCGTTAAACTTAACGGACAAACTTTGATGATTTTTACTTTGTGAATACTATACTTCAGAGCAACTCCGGTAAAGATAATAACTAACAAGGTTGTCACTAGCAGCCAAGTCCACACATACTTATCGTATATGCTTACAAATTCCTCAAAAGGTAACTGGCTGATAGCACGTTGTCCGCAAATTAAAAGTTGTAAAGTTGATATGGAGTCGTTGAGTTGCATCGTGTAAAGATTGGGCACGTGCTCGTCAATAAAGAAATCTAGTTGCCACGTCGTTTCTTCCATGCCGTTGCTAATTTTGGAAAGGCGATTTTTACCACAGTCATACCAAGCAAGCAGGCCGTCCATGCGGTCAAACATTTCTGAAGAGTTCATAACCGTTAACAAAATGTATGCTTGCGCGTGTTTCAACAGAACCAGCGGATCTTTAATGACCAGTCCGGAACGAAAAATATTTTTTTCTTCAGCCGCCATGTACACGTTTTCGCATTGAGTTAATTTGCGTCTAAATTCATGATAGTATAAGGAGCGGTCTTCAATCTCAGCAAAGCGATTGCTAAAATATGTCACGACTATCGGAATTTTCCCGGAAAGTTTGCTTTCCAACATTGTGACATGGTGACGATGCACCGCAGAATCCTCAAGAGGGCTCCATAAATAGAATGTTTGAATTTTAGGGTCCTCGTGATTGCTATTGTACTTGTTGTTTACTACGCCTAACCCCAGCACGTAAAAGTAAGTTGCACGCTCTTCTTCGAATCCAATTCCATTGTATTTGAGTGTTTTATAAGCAGTATTTAAGCCAATTTTGTCAACCACAGAAGTTAGGAGAAGGAATATATTGAAGACAGGGACAAGTGGAGGTTCAATTTTGTACTGAATCCAGTCGTATGTATACTTTTGCCAAAATGCTTGTGGATATAGAATGGTACGAACTGATTTAACTAAAGGAGGAAATAAGTCTATTGTTGCTGCACAATTCCAGGGCTTTGATTTGTGAGAAAATTCTGTAAATTTAATTGTCAAACAGTGAAACAAGCTTTTTCTCCAACTACGGGTACAAGGTACTCTGACGATAGACAGGATTTTAGCTTTGAAAGGTATGACTCTTTTGGAATTGTAATATTTTTTCTGGCAAACCATGCCACTCTTAAGTATGTATCCCTTATATTTTCGAGCAAATGTCCCTGTAATGGATAACGTATAATAACAGGGAACACTAAAGGGAGAAAATTTATATTTTTGTAGTTTTGTAAAACTACTATGCAATTAGCATATGCAAACGGTTCTAAAATTGTGTACAAATTGTTTATTGATGAAATGGCGTGTGAGGTTTTGGAAGATCCAGTAACTAAAATTGCAATAAAATACAAAATATTGCTTTGGAGATTCATGTTGAAGGGGTGGTGTTTTGATTTAAATTGTATATCTATTTATTTTAATATGTTATTGAAAGTAAATATCTCACTCCCTTCACTATATCTAAACATTTTAACCTGTTCTCCTGAAGGTTTTGGTATGAACGCCATTGACGTATTATTTGGCACTTGCAACTTAAAATAAACGTAAAACTACGCTTGATTGGGCTTAAAATATACTCAAAATTGCACGAAAGAAATTTTAGCTTAAAATCGTCTTTGCGGATTTTTATGTAAACACATTAATTAAGAAAAAACATTCTAAATAAACTTGCAAGAATACTAGTTTCATTGTCTTCAGTACATGCACCAAACAATTGTTTAAACTTTATGAATACAGTTTTTCAAGCACATATTATCAGCTTAAATATTGTATTATTCTGAGTGTGTCTTTAAATTTTGTATTCGAAGTTAGCATGTTTATCAGGTAGATATACTATTTACATTTACTTTATTTTTGCGATAATTAAATTACTTAGCGAATTTGTTTTTTTAATTAGTTTTGTTCTACCTGATACATCACTAGTATAATTAACTATATCAGGCCTGAATAATTAGTAAATGGAGTAAAATATAATTAGTATTTTATATATGTCACATGTTCATGTCATACAAATTCACAGACATCTCCAACTTTAATAGATGTGGATTTATATAATTTAAATGTAAGGATATAACGCACTTTACACGCTTTATTGTTGGATATATCATAATTGGAATTACAATAATTTCATAATGTATTTTATACAGGTTATCATCATTATGTTTAAAACTCCCCATTTCAAATTTGAAACAAAGAACTAATTCAACTACGATGGGGGAATATCTGCATAATATGAAATAAATTTCCCTGAATTTTAACCTAATAATACACTTTTACTGAAATTGGAGAAACGGAGAAAATACTGTAAATGAGTGAAGTTTAGTCAGATATAATGTAATTTACAAAGATTTATAATGGCTTTAATGGATACGAATTGGTTACATATAAACGTACATATTATTTAAAACTGTACAAGTCCACATAAATGTAATTGTAATTAGTAATGCGCGTTGCTAATATCTAAATTGAGCCTGATCGGTATGCTGGATTTTTCTTTAAATTGTAAAATCATTATACCATTAAGTCAAAAATGGCGATATCAATCATTTCTGAAAAATTACTGGTCATTTATTTTTTATTTTTTGAGCTTGATGTTAGCTATGACTCAATTCCTTCTGTATATATACTCACTCAGTACACGTCTTACTTGGAAGTAAAATACATCATATTTTCTATCTATAAATTGATTCTGCAAGAAACGTGTGATCTTCTTTACATAGTCTTCTTTTCAGCTTTGCCACCGTCAATTACAAGATGCCAACTCCACTTGTGTTATATGCAAATCGCATTAATCAGCTTCTAGCTCAATTTATTTGCCCCCGCTACTATATTTCTTGGAATCACAAAACACTCCAGTGGTTCCAGGAGAAAATTACATTGCAGCGAATGTGGCCGTACTTCACAATATTTACATTAAATATAGTGTTTGCGATTTTCAATTTATTTGCCCTTGTACAATGTTATGACCCAGCCCAACAAAACAGTTGCCAAATCTCGGATCTAGTAATCCTGTCAGCGTTTTCCATTTTCATCATTGCTTCCTTCCTGGTAGATTACCTCATGCTGAGAAGCAGTTCTTCCTGGGTTTACGCCACAAACTGGGTGTACCAACGAGAAGGATTCCCATCCGTCATGCCGTTCAATGTTCTCAACGCGAGGATTGAAACATTTCATTTGATTCGTTTAAAATTTTTGGATTTTATCAGGAATCCAGACTGGGTTGGCTTAATGAGCAACTACCTCTGTATATTGTATCCTGTGTTAGGTGTTTCCTACTCCTTAGTCTGCATAACAATGAATGTCCATCCGATTTCCTTTTTTGCAAAAGCTGTTATCATGTCTACTTCGGCGGAGAGTTTACCGTTACAAGTTCTTGGTTACCTTTACATGGGTGTCAGCGTTCAATTTTGCTTACATAACGTTCGAACATGTATTTTACTCACAGCTGGAATGAGCGTGTCCTTTTTACGAATTTTGGGAAACTTTAAACGTCTATCAACACATACTTGTAGTAGAATGCAAGCTCTCTTGACATTTTACCGGGAGCTAAGCATTTTGTTTGGTGTTGTGGCCAATGATGCGAACGTTATTGTTGGACAATTTCTCGTGGTTGCGTATTTGATGTTTATTGTATGTGTAGGTGGCGGAATCCACAGTTTCCAAACAAGCCGCGGTTTACTGTGTATTATATTTGGGGTTATCTGTTTATTCCTACTTGTGACAATACTAGTTGTTTTTGAGATATCTTGTTTTGTTTATGAATGCAGCGGGAAAACAATAGAAAAGTGGGAAAATGATTGCTCCAAGTTAGGAGGTGCTCAAGGCAAACAGCTGTTGCTAGCTGTGAAGTCCTGTAGACCGCTCAGCATTACGGTGGGAGGTGTGACGAAGATATACATTACAATAAAGCAGAGCTACTTTAATTCCCTTTTGTTAGATACTGTGTCATTTCTATTGATTTCTAAAACTTGATTAAGTAAATATAATATAATGAAATAAACTTGAGGGACAACTGTCAAAAAATTAAATTTTATCGTGCCTTTTAAAAAATTAACAAATGTATATCAGTATCCGCATATCTCGTAGCAATTGGAAAGATTTGTTGTACTACTATATACTTGTTTTGTAAATAGTGTAGCTATATAAAAAAGGACCTAAATTTTGCACAATTTGTAACGAATTAGATATTTTTATTGGTACAATTTATTTTAATGTTTCCTACATTGTGACAAGCAATGCTTTTGTAAATTTCAAACTTCAAGATATGTTTAGTGTAGCATAAGCATAAAATACGGAGTGATTCTATTAAAAGTAACACAAAAACAGAAATTTACAAGTTTAATTCATACTGTTATTTTCTTATTTCTCGATAAACACTTTCAGACCCGACATTCTATCTGAGGACAATACTTATATCTAGAACATTTATAAGTAAATTTGTAGCTACAGAAAGCTACATTTACGTTACTATTTACGACTTATACATTTCCTTATCACCTATTTGATCGATCGCATTTGCCATTGTACAATACCACTTTATATAAAAGTGGCATTTACTATAAATTTTAAACTATTATACCAACCAAATTAAGTGGTGATTATAGAAAAGCACAAAGGACTGTTTGTCTAAATGTTTCTAACAAACACACAAATGCAGTGAGTTTATTTCTATTACTTTTTGTGAGAAAAATGTTCCCATAGGCAAATCTGCCTAATGATATATACAATGTATATGGTATTTAGCAGACATTATTTTGTGTATGCTTTCCTGAGGTACTGCACTGTCTATTCATAGCTGTAAAAATCGTAAAATTTCGACTTTTTAATTTACTGACTAACTCACGAGCAAATTACGTTGCAAAAACTATATATGCGCTGCAGCCGAAAAATTTATTGTATATTGTAGTAGATTAATGAATTCCCATTATGAGAAAACACTACCAGTGCCAAATAATTCGTTTCCGCGTTAAATTCATGAAAGGGTGAATTATGTCGCGAACAAATAATCACTTTTATGTATCTTCAAATTATGTGTATTTCAACACATTTCCTGCTTATACAAAACATTATTAAATATTTCCAATTCAGGGTGTCAGAACAGGAAGAATATTGTGTTGACAACGAAAGAATGGCATGATAGACGCTGAAGAATGAAATGCTGGATGCGGAAGAACAAGACAATGTGGGCGGAAGAACGGCACCTTATACGCGGAAATATTGCATATTAGACGCGGAAGAATAGGATTTCAAAACACCAGTAAGCAGAATAGCACCCACTTATACATACATGTATGCAATTATTAATTACCAACCAGGTAATATAAAAGGTTTAACACGCACGTCATTGATATATAAATAATGCTTTTCATATTATTTTGATGCACCGTTTTTAGAATGGCACTTCTTCAAAATTGCACCGTTCTAAAAAAATAGATCATTTTCAAAATACAACTGCCTCGTAGCTAATCTTTCCTACTTCTTCGTTAAAAGCTAAAAGGATAAGTTTACGATAAAATATATAATTTGCCTGTTTGAAAATAAAGATCTCATACACACTTACTTATTAAAACATACTTACAGAAGTATATTTTGCATTGAACTTATTTTTTTACCGTAATTAGCAAAAAGACTTAATATGGCAGCAACGGCAGACTATTTGGTTCTAAATAATTTCATGGTTCCTCAAGTGATTTTTGACGACATGACTAAAAAACGCGTTACACAAACGCGTTACGCTAAAGACACAGGAGTTATCACGGAAACTCCATTCAATTTGCTCCAAACTTTGCCATAGCAGAAGCACTAGCAGATGCAGGAAACGTTTCAGTGATAACAGACCTGGAGTTTTTAAAATTGCAAAGAAGATCCCCCTCTCTCGACCACTCTCAATACATCCAACTTTTCCTCTACGTTTGGCTTTATCCTGGAGCTCCTTACGTATTGTCAGAACTGGAGGAAAAATATGGGTTTTTCAGAAGAAATTCTTCAAATGATGTGATATTTTCCAGGCCTGAATATTCCCTAAATTTTGCATACTGTGACATTCCTCAGTACAAAGCAGTAATGCCATGGAACATTGGCACCCTAATGTTTGCTTTTGACACAGAAATATGGGTACTATTATTGTTGGCAATGATAACACTCTTCATGACGCTTCAACTGAGGTGCGCTGTCGATAAGGTTGTAAGGCCTGTTATACGTCACTGCACTGACGACGTTATATACGATATAATTGTTGTTATGTGCAACTTATTTGCTAATTCTCTATTTTTGCCAAAGGGAGTTCGACGAGTGTTTCTTGTTCAAGGGTGGGTATTCATGTGTTTTATAATTTATAATTTGTATACAGCAAATTTTACTGGGGATATGATCCGTCCATCGAAAGAAGAGTCATTTGGGCATATAGCCGAATTGACGGAAGAAAATTATCAGCTTGTTTTTCCAACACATATGGATAGTAGTATTGTAAATGCATCTTTAAACTGGTATTCTGTTGGAGACGTTGGCTCTGGAGGCAAGTCCAGCAAATACGCTGATGTTGTAGCTCTACAAAAATTAATGAAGGAGTTGAAGTCCGAAAATGTTCTCGATCATAATATGTACTCACGAGACCATGAACAAACAGTGGCAAAAAAGCTACTGACGATTCCTTAATTTGTGATTGTTAACATGTGGCACCGTACCATACGACAGATGGGTGCTCTCAACCTGGAAAAAAATAGTGATGCAGTAAAGAAAAATGTTCATTGTTACTTGGGTAAAAATCTAATTTCAAATGGGGGTATGTATCACGTAATTACTTCTCCCGCGGGGCAGAAGGTCATTCAAATGGCAAAACGGTTAGAAGATTCGGGCATTTTTCAGTATTGGTACTCTGAGAAGGAGCAACTTACACATTCGTCAAGAATACAAGAGAGGGTAAGGGTGATCAGTAGAACACATTACAGGTATGAATTTGAAACTCCTGTGGTAGCACCACTGTCAATGGAAGAAAAAATCTTGCCTGTGTTCTTTCTTTGGAGCGTATGCCTGATGGTGTGTGCCGTATCGTTTCTGCTAGAGCATGTATATGGTCGAAAATCTGCTCCTAAAGTTTAAGGACATAAACTGGTTAAATAATTCACATCTCAATATAAGTGTTGCTTACAAAGAAAGTTAAGAATGAGAGACCACCGTTTATGAATATTATCTAATAAAGATTTTTGACATCAGAGTGGTACTTTAAAACATTTCTCAAAGTATTGGAATTTAAATGTATTAGGATGTGGATCAGGTAAATATTGTAAACGGTACAAAACTTTAAGGATTATTAGTAGACTATAAACTAATATGTCGCTAAAATCAGAAAATATGCAACTATTTATGATTGAAAAATGGCATCTAATAAAAACGGTAAAATCGACGATTACGATAGTGTTCAACGGTTAACAAGCATCTTGTAGTGGCAAATTACGCATTGTTCAAGATTTTTCATGGTAAACCTCTTCTTGCCGGAAACGAAGCTCTTTCCGTACTGAAACTTTGTTTCATTTCCACTGAAGTAAATTGACACTATTTAAAATGTTTGACTAATCCCCACTTAACTTAAGTTGGAAGCCATTTTACAGACAGTATGAAAGCAGGGCTATTTGAAGTAATAGTTGAAGTTGTTTATAACTTCAATTATTAACTCCACGTCAGGTCTCGAGATTCCATATTCAGGATTACATATCTGGTAAAAATTTGTAGTTGCATGCTATCTTTGCTATCTGTTGCTAAACGCCGTCTTTTGCCAGTACGAGTACGAGTTTCGCTCTTTTGATGCATTCAGTATCATGTTTGTCAAATGGACGGATTACGTAAGTTACTTCGTCGTTGTGCTCAAAGAGAAAACAAACGTTATTAATCCAAGTTCCACACCTTTTAATGATAGGTATCTTAAAGCCATGGGTTGTAGGAACCGGTTCTTTGAATTTGTTGAATGTCGGCAGCAAGCATGTCACTACACAGCTTATTATTAAAACATCCTGAGGTTTTCATTCTTCTAATCTACTTCTTGAAATGAGTACTTCTCATTTCAAATTTATGACAGAAACAACAAAAATATCAATATCTTTGTTGAGTTTGTTTTTTATAATGACATTTTTCTGTTTCTTATTCATTTTTTATACGAAAAAAATAAAAATATGCCGATATTTTTCATGCATATGCAATAATGCATGGAAAATGGAAAAATATGCAAAATTAAGAACCTCTTAAATTACTTATTTTTATGTGATATGGATACATACCCAATCTCACATTGATCGGTGCACGCGTTAAAAATATGCATTAACATATTAGTTTATAGTCTAATAATTATAATTTATATGCAAGTATATTTTGCACTTACTTAATGCATAACTGTGGTAATACAGTAAGGTAGTATAGATATTTAGAGCAGGTTATTACTAATTAGTTAAGGATGGTTTGGGCGGGGACCGACATTGGGGGACCTTCAAGCTGCAGGGCCCCGTAAACGCATAGGTGGCGACTAACAACCCATGCATTAAAATTGTTTCTTTATTTTCTATTTATCTATTTTCAACACAGAGTGAAAACTGCAGGATAAAGCTTTCGTGAGAAAGGAAAAACCACTTCTGTGTGGCAATGTGACATTGCATCGAATACTACGTTCAAAATACTACAAGAAAAGCATATTAATTAATTTGTGTAATTCACTGTACAAGAGTCACCGGACGATCTGTAAAGCATACAGAAATCAGTTTTTCTATCATTTTGCTACATTGACAGAGTTGTCACGACAAGACGGAGCTTATGCGAGTATCGATGTTTACGTATAATAGGTCGCTGATACTGTTCTGCATTACGTGTCATTCAAAATTAACCGATACCCATTGATAGGGTAAACCTACAAACGCTTTTTTATTTTTGCCCCCACTTGGTGCCAAATTTGCCTGTAAAGTCGAAAAATCTCATGGGTCATTACTAAGGTAGCCACCATTATGCAATTTTTGCGATTTTCATTATGCAATTTTCGAAAATTCGTTATGCAAAATTATGCAAGTATATTATGTCATGCAAATAACGTGAAAATTC
>JAHZNE010007991.1:0-13639 GCA_027744055.1 Callyntrura sp. NNG-2020 | reverse complement strand
CAGACAGACACACAGACAGACAAACATACTGATCGCATAAACTACTTTAGCATTAAAATGCTCTTCGTAGTTAATAACATGGGATGCACACAATTTCTGAGATCTTATATCGGGCATCTGTATAGTAGGCATTTGAATCATTGTAGAAGAAAAGTCGAAAATGTGTGTGGTTCATTTTCTCTGCTTTGCTCCCGGTGGGGGAGATAATAAAGGACAGGAGATTATAACGATTGACGGTTGTAAACATGGTGGATGGGATATAGGTATTTGGTTATCCTAATTTGAGGATACAAATTTATCCCCCTCTGGAAAAATGCGCACCCTCATTTTTCTCACAATCAGCAGCCACATCGGCACAATCTACCTACCCGAAGAAGTAGTAGTCGGTGTCGGTAGTAGTAACAGCATTACTTTTTTTTTACTTTTTCTTCTCTGGGGCATGTTCATAAATTATGAGAATGTAGTATTAGTTCAGGCTATCCGTATATTTACTTAGTAGTACGCTTTACAAGCATATATCATGTGCTAATTGGATTGTGCAAAGGGGGATCTATATTACCCGAACGCCTTCAATGCAAGCAATCTGTGAGTATACACAGATATCCTTTAAATGGAGCACTTTTTCCTCTTCCACTTTCTTTCCACACTTTACTCATTTCTTGGCCCTATCTCACCCTTACACGGAAGCTGCTGATACAAGAGTTGTAGTTTGTAGCTAGTCGTCGTCGTCGTAAGAGATATTTATGTTGGAAATGCCAGAAGTAAGAGAATTAATGGTAAATGAGCCTGTTTCTTCGTTAAACACAAATAAATCACTAACTTCATCTTCTTATTTGTGAAATATCTACCATTCCATGATGTCATTGACATTGGCAGGAAAATTTTGTAATTTGTCAACTGAAAAAATATAGTTTTCCCTACGCAGCCCACAAGTAATAACGGCCCGGCAAACCGTTTCCTTCTTGAGCATCAGCTTATTAAAAATATGGCGACGGCTGAAAAGTTCCACCGAGGAGCAAGCAGGTCATATATAAATAGACCGCCGAATATGTTTAGAAATATATGGAACTATTACAGGATTTTTGTAAGGTTGAAAGCGAATAAAAAGGAAACTGAAACGAGAGGGAGAAAATAAGGAAGGAGAATTATTGCCTGGAAAATGGCAGGAAAGATAAAGTCCAAATGTCTTTTTCCCATCTTTTTCTCAACTTGTTCGTTTAACTTTGCTCTGGTTCGTGTGAAAAAGCTAGAGAGACACGTACTTTGAAACGATGATGATGATCATCTCTACCATCATACAATGATGACGACGATACTGCGACTAGAACATCTAGTACGACGGAGGTTGATGATAACTACCATTTTTGTCAGCATCTTTCCACTTTCGAGGAAAGGCACGAGAACCAACAGTCGTCGTGGGAGTAGGTCGGCATGTGTATATACTCAACCGCAGTTCCTAATGGAACTCTGGTGCTTTCAATTCTCCTTTACTGGCTGTGGTTTCTTACTTATAATTGACTTGGTTAATGTTGTTTTGTACATTCGATTCATGTGCACAGACGACAGACGCACACATTTGTCGGGGTTGTTCATAACTTACGGCATCTCCAGGTCGCACAGGAATGTCATATATGAAGAACAGGGCAAGTATGTGCACTCAGAAGAGAATGTCGCAAGTCACAAGTGACCAAATTCTTGAGGTACGAAGAAGGTGCGGGCGTCTCGTCTATTTCAATCCCCACGATCGTACCACTTCCCAACTTTTTCTTCCCGATTACTCGTATTCATCTGCATCTTCTCCACATCTTAAATTAAAGATGTTTTTGCTGATAGCTTTTCGTTGTAGCTTGCAACTTGTTCCCAGCCAAAGAGAACATGGCGAGGGGGTTGGATGAAGAGAGAGTTGAAAATAGGATCTTCCTATAATGGAAAGGTTGCGTGCAAAGAGTACATTTAATTTGATGTTGTTGTTACCATTGTACAGGTGTACGGAATGGTATAGTACATCTCCAAGACGGTTGTGTGGTCAAACTGCACACACATGTTTAAGGAAAGTGCTTTTTGAAAGTAGCAATGGCTACTATAGAGCAAGCAACGACAACGATGTTGATAATGAGAAATAAAAGAGAAGCTGAGAATGAAGAAGTTACTTTTGTACATTCCCACTCACCTCGTTCGTAGGAACCTAAAACTTAACTTTTATCTTTCACTGTGTTTTCGTAGAGAAGGAAAAGATAGTGGTTGACGGTGGGAAGTAAAATGGAAAATTTTGTTTTCTGGAAAGTGTGACATGAAACGTTCTTTGGAAGAAGAAGAAGAACAAAGTAAAAGTAAGACACTTTCATTCAACGTGATTGTAGTCGGTTGAAAGCACATGAGAAAGGGATTTCCTATTTCCTTTTTTTGAAAGCTGAAATGCTGATGTAAACGTACCTTTGGGTTAAGTGTGCAAGCATGGAGTTCTCAAAAGTATCTGACAAGAGGGTGTGTGGATTTTATCATGTAACTCCCCTTCTTGAAGAACATGTACATTCTTCGAAGGAGCACACGTCTACGTTTATAAAAGAACGGTTCAACATGCGTAGCATGCGACACTCCAGTAGGAACTGCTGTTGCCTTTATAATAAAATATTTTTATGCGATTGTTCTGTGTGAAATAAAGGCGAACGAATGACAGCAACGTCGACGATGATGGGAAGGTTCCCAGTTTCCTGCTGTTAAATGCCGATGCTGTGCGTTTTCTTCCGTGATAATGATCAAATGGGATGTCTTCAATTTTCCTGACAGTTTTCTCTCGCGTTTAGGGGAAATATGTGACACATGTAATGGTTTTCTGAAATTAATAAAACGATCTAAGAACAGATTTGTCTCGACGGAGCTGGATGGTGAGTAATTGAGCATTGAGAATTTCGTTTTTCTTGAACAAAACAATTTAGAGGTACGCATAAAAGTCAAAGAGCCAACTGTCTCTACTACCCAGACCAAGATAACTGAAATTAACCAATACGTCCATAAATTAACCTCTTTACAAAAAGAAACTTTCTTAATGCTTTCTCCCGGCAGCTTTCCCCCAAATCACTCTTTGATATCTGTTGTTTTCCCAGTCAAACCCAAATGTACCAATTCACATGGAGAGCTTTCTTTCTGTTTTTTACCAACTTGGTTCGGCTTCCCCGGCTTTTGTTTGTTATGTAATCTGTTTTTCCAGCAATGGTGGGGCAGGTTTGTGGTGGTGGAATGAAAATGAGAGAAAAAGTTGTGAAGCCATTTTCTCATTAGAGACCTCCTGCCTTGTGTGTACCCTAGCAATTTAGGGGTAAGGTGGGTAGACACTCATGATTTTTATTATTATTATTACAGCAGCAGAACAGATAAAGTACGCCCCCTCCGTACTGATTCTCATCCCCACACAGTAGCGTCGGTGTACAACACATAACCTGCTTATAATTATTGTTTACCCGCTGGCGTAATATTATTGTGCTGGTGTATATATCGTTCTCTGGGCGAGCAAAAAATGGAATGGGTAAATGAGTTTCTACTTCCACAGAATAAAACAAAAAAAACTTGTAAAATATATATATATATCTGACTCATTCCTCGTTATGGTGGTCTCAAAGTAATACAGAACATTATTTTCTCTAGTTTCGGAACGAACATTTGTTGTAGTAGCAAAAGTACAATCGTGGTAGTGGCCGAAAAACTTGTAAACAAGCCAAAAAATGAAGGAAAATTATTGTGCTTTTCTTGTACACTTCTTGTTATATGTGGGAGTCAGGGAGGGAGTGTATACGTACCACCACTAAAGCAGACAAAAGTTATTTATATGAAACGTTGTATTTTTTACTACTACTCAAAACAACAATTAGGTTAGCAAAAATGTACTCTGGAGAAAAAATATATACGAGCACTGGGCTGAGTTTTTTAAAGGATACGGATACGCTCCCATTATTTCCGTTGCTGTTGCTGTTCCCACTGCACACATAACAATGAATGCTTATGGTAGTAAAAAGCAAAAAAGAAAACTTTTTTCCTTGCCTTTTCAAAAGCCTTCTTTCTCCGGGTCTTCATAAAGATGCTCATTTCATGACAGGCTAGAAAGAGATATGAGCACTTTTAGGAAAAGAAAAAGGAAGGTAGGTATGTGCTCAGGGCTCACTTAACTCAACTTGCTGCTCAGCTCTTTCTCCCGTACTTTCTCTTTTACAAAATCATGTAATCGCAATCATGGGACAAAACTTATTTTCACCCGGGGAGCGAGTAAGGGGGAGTATGTTGAGAAGCTGAACAAAGAGTAAAAATGTAGGGTTTATGAAAGAAAACGAAAAAGAAGTTTTTTTCTTGTCTTGATTATTTTTTATAATGTTTTTGTAATAATAAAAACAGCAAAAAACAAGGAAAGTTTCTTTTTAAATAGTTTCCGTTTGTCCCTCCTCACATGTGAGTGGCCAGTGTACTAATATTAACGTAAACGAGTAGAATAAGTTTTAAAAAGTGCAGTAAAAAGTATCATTATACAATAAAACTTGGACATGACTGGCTTACAGAACCGGAGTGGACTATTAAAATGATAATTACTTATTTCATGATAATATATGCCATGTAATGCATAAGAATTTGTGCTTATAGCATATACAGGCTGAAGAAATTATCATGAGCCTAATTTTTTGTGCTATTTTTGTTTTAGAGAAATACAAAGCTACTTCTGCCAGTTTTCATGTAGGACATATGTATTCAACGGTATTTTTTACTGTTAGGAGTGGAACTCCTATTAGAAAGTTTTAAATGACTTGAGTGAATTAGCAGACGTATCATATATGTAGTTTTTTAAACAAAATTAAACGGGCGCATTGAAAGTTAAAATAATTACGTGCTGTACTATTTTCGGCCGACTTGAAAATTGAACCGTCTTGTCTTGATACATGGACACAGAATATGTATTGTGTTTCTGTACAGCGGCAATGCCATATTTTTAAGATTCGTTTTAAGAAAAATGGGACGGCGACCTTAGATAAATAAGACGGCGACAGACTTTTCTTCTGTAAACAAGTCTTTGTTAAAAACGACGACGTACTCGAAAATGTTGTTTTTAGGACAATTTAGTAGTGCTGTTGGCTGCTTCTCAGACATTTAATTATAGTAATCTAATCAAAATAATTTAATAAAGTGTGCAGTTAGAAGCAAGTAACTACAACTTACTGTATATCTGTAGTTTTGAAAGATTCTTCAGGCGTAGTTAATTTGTCCTCAGCGACTATGAATCCTTTCATCAAGAAATGAACATGTAATGGCTGAATGGCTGTATCGGCTGGAGATGTTCTCTCTAACAACGTAACAACTCTCACTACTCTCCTCTCTCTCTCTCTCTCTCTCTCTCTCTCTCGTTATTGTTTGTATAGTAATATGTTGTATTGTAATTGGCGTTGAGCCTGAAGTTAAACATTTACCAATGAATTACATTTTCGCTGCTGCGGCGTGCTCCTGTTGTTTAATGTCAAGTTTTATGTGTAATTGGATTAAATCCGATTGCATCCTGCTGTATATAATGTATTTCGTTATCATTTGGTACTGTTCTTGTATTTTTGCAGTTGTCAAATTGCCAAAAACTGTGCCAAAGGAAATTCCCCCTTGAAGACCTCGCTTTTAGCAACCAACCCAACTTGGATGTTGATTATAATAATAATCATTTCGGTAATTTCTTGGAGGAAAAAGCGGAGTCCCTAAATGTAGAAAGCAAGAACAAGACTCAAGGAGATGTTTTCAACAGCGACAACAGGAATAACAACATCATCTACGGCAGAAGCAACAACAAGGACGAAAACTATCAAAGTACCACCGCTTCTGAAAATAACAGCAATGAGAATAATGGCAGCAATAACAATAACCCTGATAATAACAACAATAATGGTAGAATCGAAACGGAGCAGACGATGAAAGAAGGGCCCATGAAAGGAGAGAGAAGTGGTGATGGTGTTAGTACTGCTACTGATAGGAAAAGTAATAACAATCACCATCAACAACATGATTCCCATCTTGAAGAAGGTGCGGACGGAGAAACAGCAAAATTTCAAAAACAAGAACGTCATTATTACTGGCCCTCTTCTTCTCCCAGCACTCCGGTTGTAAAACTGAAACAAGTTCTTGGAAATGAAGCATTCGGTAAAGCTGAAGATACTGTTCCAGAAAGAACAAACCAGGACGATGGTAGGCAAGACAGGTCTTTGATAATGAAATTGTTGGCAATTGAAGCAGGATTCGAGGATAGAAAGAAAAACAAACGGGAAAAGCAACAACAACAACAACAAGATGAACATTCCCGCAAAACTGGGACTATTTCCACACCTACTACCACCGGTGATAGCAGCACCAGTTCACTAAACAATTTCGAGACATTCCCCTCTGAGCCGGGGCTTAAAGTTCGGCAAGTTTCATCATTTAAGAAGGATGTGGAAGCTAATGTTCCGAGGACCGTTCATAGTTATTTTGCTCCCCCGATTCTCCAGCTGAGTTGGCCAAACCCCTCGAGCTGGAATTGGGATGATGATCGTAATAATAAAAATAACAAACCGGAAGGGAAACCATCGTCATCATCAGCTTCTTTGACAGTAGCTCAGGTGAAGGATAAAAAAGGGATTCATTTCGATGGTAAGAATATTGATAACGGTGAGGATACTGGGAGCATTGAGGAAAAGAATAGAATGAAAGGAAAAGCCCGACGGCAAGTCATCTCACCCTCTTTCACAAAGAAGCCAATAAACATAGTATACTCTATCATTTTGGAAGAAAGTTGGAATGGCGACAGTTCTACTGCAACTGCTGTTACAACCGAGACAAAAAATATATGTTGTGCCCGACGGTGGAAATTGATTGACCAAACTGTAGCCAGAACCACAACTCAAATCTCATTACCACTGCCAATTGTCGAAGAAAAAGAAGTGCAGACGGAGCAGAAAAAGCAGGAGGAAGAAGAAATAGAAGAGAAAAATAATAATACGACAGACCAGATGAGCCTGAGTAAGCAAAAATTCAGTGGAATTTTTTCTCGTTCCGTTCTGAAGGCAGGTGCATCACCTGAAGACATGAAAACGGAGAAAATAACAAAAGTGCGTGAAAATAAAAGGACATTGGTGAATGGAGTTGAGATCACGGCGACGATGAAACCCTTGTCCTCTCCACCGCTCTCTCTGGAATATCAGCATCCAGAGCAGCAAGAGGAAGAGCGTAAGCCTTTGTTTTCAAGGCGGGATCCCCCGTCAGAAGTTACTTTAAGTGTATTGGCCGTAAGTAGGAACGGGCTAGAAAAAGTTTATTCTGCCAAAGTAAAAGTCAACAATTCCTTTTCGGGTTATCACTTGAATGAGCATCATCATCATCACCCTGTGAGTGATCAGCAGGTTTACCATCCAGATGAAAACCACAATCAGCATGAACAGGGACAAGCTGACGATAGTAAAACGTGGACACATCATATCGCGCCTACTTTTGCAAGTGACAGCTCAAACAACAGACCAATAAGTTTGCGTCCAACAACTTCCCCAAAGTTTTTTCGAGATGATGGTGCTGACGGTGGCGAAGAGGGGAAGAAAAAAATAGGAAAACAGAGAAAGAGTAATGGGAGCAGCAGGCAAATAGAAAAAGTCGACAAGTTCATTGAAAAGAAAAAAGTTAGAGACAAAAACAGCGAAGGTGAAGATAAAGATACGGAGAACCAGAGAAATGCCACCACCGATTTCAATGGGACAAATGATAATTTAAATCAGACTTTGGTGTTTCCATCCAAAGAATTACCGAAGCCAACACTAGACTTGAGCCACGGGTTGCCGAGTGGAGAGACGAAAGTGAAAAAGTTGATGAGTCGACTGAAACAAAAGAAGAAGAAGAAGCAAGAAAATGAAGTTGGGAATGATAATCATCTGAGTAACTTGATAATAATCTCGCCGTCGTCAGCAACGTTGCCAACATCAATAGGCAAAGAAGTAGATAGTGTTGGGATTGGGAAACCGGAAACTAATTTTCCTTCAAACGATGAATCCAATAACAATATTAGTAACGAGGTCGAAATTTCTAATCAGAAAACTAGTTTGAAGGAGCAAGTGGAAGGCGAGAAGCGACAAAAAGAGAAAAAGCAAGTGTTTGTGAAGGAGGCTGAGGAAAGAGCATCTCAAAATTGGGGTCTTCACACGGTTTCAATGATATATCAAAAATTTCTGGTAGTCACTCAAGTGACATGGCGTTATCCCGGAGAAGAGGAAACTCTCCAAGAGCACGACGTTGCTGATGATAGAAAAGTTAGTTTTTCAAATAACGCTACCAATAACAATAAAAATGGGACGACACCAGCAGTTTCGGAAGTAGTACCGGGAGACGAAGCGAATGGAACCACAAAGAATTCATCATCAGCAGGAGCATCCTTCAACAAAAAATGGAAAGGATGCGGAAGCCGTGCGAGTAATAGCAATGGAGGAAACGCTGAGATAGGAGAGCAGCAGCTCAATTTTTTGCTCTCTTGGGAAATTTTTGGAGGGGGACTTAGGGGAAATCTTGTCACTGATACGTGTTCTGCATCCATATCACTCTGGCCAGACACGGCGTACATCATTCAGGTAAAGAATAATGAGAAAAAACTTTTACCCTCTTTTACTCTTGCTTCACACATGTACATTTCCTTTCTTTTCCTCTTTCTCTCTCTCTTACCCGTCTCCACACTCCTTACACTTTCTCCCACTTTTTCATATTAATAACATTATATTATTCCGGTGGCAATGTCAGCACGTCATGGCATTGCTTAATATGCTTAGCTTGTTAGGGGTCTCCTTTGTTTGTCGGTCATGATCACGTTCGGTATAAATTACGGGTTTTAAAAGAAATTTTCCTCCTTGCCTGCCTGATAGAACTGCAACGAACACAAGTTTTTCTGTCTTTAGTAACCGAATGTGGGCCATGGCTAAAATGGCTGCTATACAAATGCATTCTATATTAAAGCAATTTAGAAAGCTATCTTGATTTATATACATAGTACCTGTCATGTAATCGCATAATTTTGAAGTGTCACCGGCATAACGTGCACTTGCTGCAAAATACATATTTTAATTTAATGTCTTTTTTTATCTAGGTCGGTCTAATTACCCCAACCAAAATGAACCCCTCTGGAGAAATGACAGTGACACAAACTAACGGACAGCTAGATTACTCTTCTTCATATTCTTCGTATTTGACAGCGTGGCAAAATTCATACAACAATAGAGCAGCAAGTAAGTCCACTGAAGATGATAGTAGTAACAATAACAATAAAAACGAAAATCTACCATTGAATCACGTTCCTTATGTATCCAATTACGCTAACGAAAACACTGAGCATGCTGGCCACGAAGATGACAATCGAGGTTACAAGATACTTGAAAAATCCACTGGCAAAGACAACGAAGAACTGCGACCATCACCATCAGCAGCCCCATCGTCTTATGATCCACTCATTCTTCCAGAATCAATAATATTTCCTTTTGATGGCGAGCCCAAGGTGACGATCAAAAGTGAACGAATTCTTGTTAACACGACACGAGCCAGTAAAAGTAACTTGGAGGATGAAGCCGATGAGGTTGTTCTGAGTACGTTTCATAATCAAGATAAAGCGACGCTTGGGAGTCTTCAATCTAATAATAATTTTCCTACCTCGAAAAAGGAAAAGCGAACTGAGGACACAACAAGAACTTACAAATGGAATGACAAAGAGGAAGAAAATGACGAGCAGGTCGTTTTAGTCAAAAAGAATTTCAGACAAGGGAGCAGCAGCAATGACAGTCATCCTGTGAGTGGCATTAATGACAAAATGAACGTGAGTCCCATAACAATAACTGGAAATGGCTATTCTGAAAACAGCCCTGGTCCTGCTTTCGAAGAGGAAGATATGTTGTTGCAGCAGGAAAATGATCAGCCAGAGGCTGAATCTTTACCGTTGTTATCAGCCACCGCATCTCGAAGACAAGATAAAGTTGAGCGGACTTTGGTAGCAACAGCTGGAATAAATGAGGATACGGATGCGACTGCCGATCAGGAAAATAGCTCGGTGTGGAGTGATGAGGACGAGGATGAAGCGACAGATCAAGATGAAAGCCTTTTTGCACGCTCTCTTGCCCATCAAAATCATCATCTGCATCAGCAGCAACATCACCATTCAGCAAGAAATAATAATAACGACATTCCTCCCCCTCATCACTTTCGAACGGTGTCCTTGCCACAGCCTCACACGCAAACGGCCGAAGAAGTCCAAAATCAGCAGCAGCTACATAATAACTATAATGCTTCGCCTAAGAGTGGAACCAGCAAATTTCACAGCTTTATGACGGTGAACAGCTTCTACCAAAGTTTGTACGCTTTGAGTCGGAATGCACTGGAGTTATCCCATAGATACCCGAACGTTATCACATTAACTAATTCTAATGATGGCAATGGTGGCGGTGGCGGGGGTAATAAACATAGTAATGGGTCATCATCATCTACCATCGCGTCTGATTCCAACATCGGGCCTCTACTCATTGGAGAATTCGGCAATTCTAATCGTACCGGTTATCTGTTCACCACCAGTCACACGGGTGGGGATGATGACACTGAGGGAATTAGAGGAAAGCTGTATACGCTCTTCGTAATTCTCGTAATTTCTTTCGTAATCTTTCTCTTCATCGTTGCTATTGTCGGCTTTTGCGTTCTGACCAGCTCAATCAAAGAGAATTACAAGTACTTTGTGCCAAAGAAGGTGAGAGTTTGGACCACCGTAGGTCAGCTTTTGAAAGGATCAAACAATCAAGCGGGTGGATCTGCATCCAGCAGCAGTGGAGAAGGGGGTGGCGGGGGACTGTTTAAAGATTCCGCAGAGGGCTCCTTTTATCCCAGACGACTGCAGGAGGAACCTGACTTTGAGTTTGATGATAACGAAGATTTCGATCCAGACGAGGAAGAGGACGATGAAGCCACCAGTGTGGCAGAGACTGATGACGACGACGAGGAAGTGGAGAGTGAGTGTGACTGTCACTGTGTAATTGACAATGACATTGCAGAGGTGGGAGAGGAGGAGGATGAAAATAGTTTCTCATTAAATGAGAGATGCTCCTCAGATACAGTGAAGCTTATTAGGGACGGGGAAGAGAACTCTGTCGAGCTAACAGCAGTTCTAGACGATGATAATGGTGTAGGTAAAAGTAGTTACAGCAGTGGTAGTTGTGACAGAGGTGATTTTGGGAAAAGTAATAACAACAGTAGTATTAACAGCAGTAATGGCTGTAGAGGGAGTCATCAACGTCAGCAGCATCACCATCGGGGAAATTGCGATAATAATAATCCTTGTTATCACACCACACCGGGTACAACTACCCCGACTACCTCGAGAATCGGGACTGGGAAAATATTCCAGTCAGCAATGTCTTCGATGAAGACACCATCGGTGAGAGCTTCCTCTGTGGCTGCAGCACTATCGTCCTTGAAAAAGAACTTTCACCGGGTTTCTACATCAGCATCATCCTCGGCATCAAAACGGGGCCAACCCCAACAACAACGGCAACATCATAACCACAACTATCATCAGCCACATTGTCCTCACTATCAGCAGCAGCATAACAAACGGAAATCTGGTAAGATTCTGGAGGAAAATGTCATTTTTCCCACATTTTCAGTTTTACTTAGTATCATGGCATGGTGCTTACATATTAGCTACCCATAAGTGTACATGTTTATAGGCTTCCGGGTAACAAAATAGAATATATTAATATGAATTGGCTAAAATGAAATTGTCGTTTCGTTTTGTTATCATCGCTGTTCTGGTAATTGTATTAAAACGTAATACTGTATCATTTGACGTACCACAATATGTACGACTACATAAGCACTCTCGTAGGTGTGGGGTACACAAAAAATGTTAGCATGAAATGGATTTTCCTGGGGAAATGGAATTTTCTGTTTTGTGAAGTAAATGTGATTACAACTTTTACTTACTTATCCTTTCTCCCATTTCATCGTACCGACAAGTTACGCAACTCTTCGTACTTTGATTTGATTTTCTTCGATACATAAAATTTTAGTTGGCTGACGTCGTCGCTAGCACATACTCACAAACATATACTACACTCACATGGCTGTACTACATGTATCCCGCCATTTCACAATGTATAAAACAAAGTTTATTTTACTCTAAAAAGTTTGCGTAAGTCAACTTGTAAGTTGGCAGCACATCGTTGAAAAGACCCCAAGCAGAAAAACAACAGTCACAAGGTCTTGGCTGTACTTAAATGGGCTGATGCGAAGGCAAGAATATTTTCTAATATGGCTTGTTTTACTACAGCTTCTGTCTCGAATCCTATGTTAACCAATCAAACAGGATATTTAATAGCAAAGTAGATAAATAACAAGTTGTGTAAGAGTGCTTCATCCTTCTGAATATTCTTAGCATTCCTCGGTAGACAACGGCATTGTCACGGAAAATTTAGTGAAATCTTCCGAAGAAATTGATGTAATGCAAGGCGTTGAGGGGAAATGCTCCTGCTACACGAAGAAAACACCCGAGTACCAAGTTTCTTTATAGGCTGTCCTATATGTAGTCTTGCACATTTCGAGGGGTGAGGAGTACCATTTCGAAATAATAATTATTTTCATACTTCTCGCCAGTCAGACATCACAACAGCGATCCTGATTACACCACAGATCATTTCATGTTGGAGTGAACTGTACCCTGACCCAGTCAGCAGCAGTAAATATAATAGCAGAGGGGTTTGTGTAGGTACATATGACAGACAAAAAGTAAATTACTTCACAATGAAGTAGCAGTGCAGGAGTAGCAATGAGCAACCCGCATAAAACAATCCAACGAGTTGAGCGAACCTATTTAGTTGACGGCTTTGCTTGCGAAAGTTGAATTTGTGAACTAATAATATGGCATTTCCAAGAAGCGTCTTCTTGGCTTGTTTCTCTCTTGCTCTCTCTCTCCCGCTTTAACTTTGTTCCTTCTCTCCATAAATATACCAGTCAAAACATCATCTCCATATATTCCAATCGCAATCCAACAACGACCCACCAGTTAGAGTGCAGTCTTTCTCTGTCTGTTTCTCCATCTTCGTTTGTTTCCTTCCATTTGCTTCTTTGCAGGTCAAAAACAACTAAACTAACAAAACATTCAAAAATATAGAACCGAAAAACCAATCTGGTAGATTCCCGTAATGTATCTTCTCTTTATTCACACAGAATCGTATACAACTTCCAGACTTTGCTTTGTAACGTTTTCAGTTGTGATGTTTGTTCCTAACGGCACACGTTCAACCCAATAATATGTACCAATGTACCTAAAAAGCAGGGATAGGATTGTATAGCATCGCTCGGTACGATATAAACGCTGCTGAAAAGACCAAGATGAAATTTTTATTGCAGCAATAAAACAAGATTTTATTTATATTCGCTGACTTGCCTTCTTCTATCGCTGCCTCTCTCTCGCTCGCTTCATTGTATATTATAGCAATAGGATTCCCTTTTACTGGAATAGAAATGTCTTTTCTCCATATTCTTTACCGCCACCATCTCCAGCAATATTATTCGGTTCGTTTAGAGAGACAGAGAGGGAGAGAGAGAGTTAGGCAAAGGAGTCGCCGGAATATATGTGATGATG
>JAHZNE010007990.1:0-11726 GCA_027744055.1 Callyntrura sp. NNG-2020 | reverse complement strand
TTTTCCATTTTTCCATGTTTTTACATGTTTTTTCCATATTTACATGGAAATATGGAAAAAAGAAATTTTTACATGTAAAACGACATACCCTGGATATGCATAGTTATGCCAAGTTTGGGGTTCTAGTCCGAGTTCAAATGGGGCCAGAGATCTTTGAAGTCTCTAGCATTCTAAGCGTAAGATCTCGTGAACGAAAAGAAATTTTTAATTTGTTTCCGGGAAACAAACATCCGTGGGGCGTCCATGAATGTCCTCGTTTTATTTTTGGATCATGTGATGCCAATGAAAGTGCTTCAAAACTAAAGGTCACTTTGCCTTAGTTTTGAAGTGGTTGCTGTGGCAATGTACACGTACCGTCGAGAAGTCTTTTATGAATTATTTCAAACTTGACAAAACCGTAATTCATGGTTTGGAAAGTCAAATTAACTCTATTTGTGATTACGATTTAAAGCTTCATTTAGTTTAACAGTCGTTGTTCCGTATTTTAATTGAGACGTAATTTAAATTTGTGTCTTGATATAATCATTCGACTCTTTATATACACACGAATCAGGTAGTATGTAAGGAAAACGCGTATTGACGGCCTTATATTTGAATTTTTAGAATTAACATTGAATTTTGTATTTAATCTCTGGCTGAGTTAGGATCCTAACTATTCCAGATGATAAGCGACGTTTTCTGGAAAAATAATTTTATTCTCTGGAAAATTAATTATTTGGTCTACCCGAATAAGATTTACCCTTTATTTATACACCAGGATTATGGAATACCATATATACTTAAAATAAATATATACAAGTTGGCTGGGAATAGTTTGTTCCCTAGGTGGACCCCATTTATCGGTATTGCCGTCACTTAAACTGACTTGTTGGATTCAATTAGCTTTTACATAACGTAACCTATTAACAGTAACATAAACGCATGTCAAGTTCCACAAATGTCATGAATGAAAGTGGGCAAGTGTTTTTCCAATTCTATGAAAAAAGATAAATTAGGGTGTTTTTCACTTTACGTATTTCGCAACACAAAACCCTATTATAACAAGAAGAACCGTGTAGTCCCTCTCTGTCACGGTCTATTATGACTCCAGTGTAATGGGCTTGTCATTAAAATAATCGAAGAGGTTATTTTCATTGATGACTGACATGATTCTTACAACTTGTGCTTATGTTTTGCCTTTTCTGAAATGTAGAGGTATTTATTATAATTTACCGCGTTTCAAAAAGTGTTATATCACTTGTCCTCCTTCGTAACAATACTTCAAACGTGGTACGCATAACCAAAACTACGTACTCATTGTAAAGTGAAAATGAAATTGAACCAAGCAACGCTATCCTGTGAAGGGGCACAATTCTCAAATATGTGCCTCTTTGTAAAAAATCATTAATTTATTATTACTATGGTTAGTTTGATGAAAAGTGTGTCGTGGTTGTTTGTAGGTGTATTTGTACATTTAAGGAACGTTTGAAATCAATTTATTGGGGGATTCTCCATATCCACTGCTTCATATTAAAATTATGAATACCAAGAAGCCTAAAATTGGAGCCATGCTATACTTGTGACGTTGTCAATAAGTTATCAACAACAGCAAAACATGTTTTGAAATGCTAATGCATAAATAAATTGTGAATATTATGAAACTTTAAAAATACTCTACTCCTCCATCGACATTATAATCATAAGGACTTTATTGCGGTTAACATGCTGATTGCCATGTTATGACTTCTATAACATAGGTATTTATTGTTCAATTTAAAATCACAGGCCGTAATATTTAATTACATGATTAGCTTCTTAATTTTCTTCTGTATGCTTGCTCAAGCCGTTGACACATTAATTACAAAAAGCTTATGCAAACTTACCTTCCAACAATTTTTTTTACCAAATTGGCCTTATTCTGGTTGTCATCATCTTCTGCTATTTAGTTTACCCCTGCCCTGGCTACATCAAACGTTGGCTACAAAAATGCTCTGAGGCATATAACGCAGTAATTATTTGAAATAACAAAATTAACAAAAATGTGCAAAGCTAGAGACATCCACGTTTTATGTTACACCTTTCTTATATTAACCATATTAGTTTTTGTTGTCACGGGGAATAAAAAGTTTGATCAACACTTCCTCCGCACAAGTCAGTTCCATCCACCAGAAGTTTGGAAGGAAATTCTTCAGGTGTCCACCTGCACAATGGTTTTTATAAGCCGCCTAATATTACCTGTTAGTGAGGGCTGCTTACCTCAGCGAGAACACATAAGCACAGATAAGGTGGTGCTAGTGTATGCTCAAAACTCACTTATACACAACAAATGGGAAAACAATTCGAAATCCTTTGTTTATAAGTTGAAACTTTCTTGCAAAATAGTAATTTTTTGCGGGGATGAGTTCCAAAGTGGCGCAGAGTTGTACCACTACGTTGAAGACAACCAGGGTATTTTGCGACAGGATCAGAATTACTTCATCGTTTTTTCCCGTAACCAGGGCCACACTGAAAGTCTGCTTAACTCCGAGCCTTTGACTTCCTCATTACGATTTAAGGCAGGCGTTACCTTGGTTTCTGCGATAGAAGCAGCTAAAAGTGAAGTGTTGTACACATCTCGTAACATATTCAAACTTATGTTTCCGGACACGGCCAGTAATTTACAGGGAAAACCTCTAACCTTCAGTTGCATAACCTCGAGTCCCGACACTGTCGAAATTCGTCGAAATAGTCAAGGTATTTACAAACTGACCCGTGGCATCAGTAAATTTACCACAGACTACCTTCAACTTCGATTTAACTTTACCGCCAAGTATATCCAAGCTTCTGCCGGGGGGAGTCCGGGTCTCTATACAAATGGCACGTGGGTGGGTGTGATGGGAGACGTAGTCCATAAAGTCGCCGATCTAGGACAACCCATTGTTCAGTCCTTTCATAGAAATGAATACTTGGACTTCTCTGTTGCCATACAGTACACTACTATCGTATTCGTCACTGGGATCCCTCGACCGCACTACAGCTGGCGGTCCATTTATTGGCCCTTGGCGACATCCCTTTGGTGGGGTGTGGCAGGATCCATATTATTGATGTACTTGGCGTTCTATTTCATTGCAAATGGCGTTAGCCATCCTGGGAAACATGAAGTCAAAATGGCTAATTTCGGGCGCATCATCATGTTCATCTTTGCTACAGCCATGGAGCAAGACAAGCGGGAATTTAACACAGCTTTGAGAGTACGCTACCTCACGATGAGCTGGTTACTATATCTGATAGTAATCGCCACTGCGTACCGGTCCAAGCAAATTTCACTTTTAACATTTCCCCTGATGGAAACACCCCCGCAAACATTTAAAAGTTTGGCTAGTACACCATCTGGGGAATACCAGATCGCCCTGCATTACAGCAAAGGGGCGATTTACGGCGTTTTTCGGACCAGTACAAACCCCACCTTCCAAAATATATTTCATCGGGCCACATTGATACCTAGCGCAGTGAAATGCATTGAACCCTGTCTGGGAAATAATAATCATGCCTGTATTTTGTTTAGTGTCGTCAAAGAATACACATTCAAGAAATATTTTGTTAATTCTAGAGGAAATGTGCCACTAGTGCAGTCTCTCGAGTCTACAACGTTTCTACCAATGGCGTATGCCTTTACAAAACGGTCGGTCTATAAGGAGTTGTTTGACAGGGTCCTCTCTAGAGCGGCAGCAGTGGGTTTGCTTATTAAATGGAAATCCCTGGATAATCGAATTATAAGCGTGGAGAAAAAAGAGCAACAGCGCCAGAATAATAGTGAAAGTCGACGGTATGAAATGCCTGAGGATAGTGACTCTTTAAAGATGCATCATTTGACGGGGGCTTTTTACTTGTCATTCTTGGGAGTCGTCGGGGGACTTGTAGCGTTTTTCCTAGAAAGAATGCGTATAACTCACAATGCCCACGTTGCAATTCAAGCTTGACGTGTTTAGGCTTATTTATCAAACTATGAGTTGTTCCTTTAAACTTATGTTGCTATATGTCATGAATAAAATAAGCATCATTCGTGTAAAGGCTAAAGTAATTTAGAGATAATTATGTTGTAAAATATGAAATGGGTTACTTATGCCAGACAAAAGTGTCTTAGTCCGTTATATCTACATATAGTAGAAGTTATGTAAGTAAATGATGCTGGTTTGGCATATTGTTACATTTACTGAAAGAAAATAAACCGAGTATCTGTCTTAACGTTTAAAAGGTGTTCCATAAATTGGATGGTCTAGATCAAATGTGTCATAGGTGATGATGGGTCATGGAATAAGATAAGGCATTTTTAATCTTTATTCTACATGATATTCCTGCATAATTTCATTTTTATTTCCATCGGCCTCAGAAGAAAAACCTTATTCAAATTGATTCCGTTCAAATTTTTAATATGCTCCCATAATTTCGGAGTTACACAACTCAGATGTATTTTTGGTGTCAACGATCTTGTAATGATCGTTAAGTTGCAAAAGCAAAAGTGGGAGTAATAATGGCCTTCCACCAAATTGTTTCCACTTTGCGCAACGTCTTCTTGATCATCTTCAATTTGATTTGAACTTAGGGTACTTAGGGAAACACAGTTAACGACTATATTAACGAATAACACAAATGGTGACAGCATTGATTTCATAAAAAAATGATTTCAGAACTGATACAAGTTTGAAAGTTTGCTTACCTAAAGCAAAGTCTCTTATCTGCCGGTTGATGAAAACTGACCGACGTTGGTAGGTGTATTGTAACAGGGCTGGAAAGTGTATATATAACAATTAGTCTGGATGTATATTGTTTACGTATTTCAAAATGTCCCAGCTTGAGTTCTCCGATTTATACGACACCTTTTATTCCTCTGTTGTTCTGTCATTTCTTGCATTGATAGTAATGGTATTCATTTTATAACGGTTATGCTTTAGCGTTCTTTGGACGCCGTTTCAATGCTAAATACCTACGCCATTCTGTAGTGCTGAATACCAACCATTAAATTATATTTAATTATGCTAAATATTTCATGAACTACATAAGCTTACATGATACGTGAATGCTTGAGACGTGAGAAATCACAAAGTGAAACTTTACGGAGTGCGGAGTAAATATACGTTTGTGCTATAAATGCGACTGGATTACTTGTCATCAACATCCAAACAAAATGTAATGGATATATTGTTTTATGGTGTTTCTTTCAACATTGCCGCACTTTTATGATGTTATTACATAAGTCGTTGTATATCTAATGAAACCTTCTTTGGAATATCAGACATGAATACGGCATGATGTAGTACTTATGTATTAGAAATAATTATTAATAAAATAAATTTTTAAAATTCTAATACATTTTCAAAAAGTTTTTCCATTAACTACTTTTATACATATGCCAAAAAAATCCGTTAAAATTCTTCAGTGAATCACAACTTCAGTCATATCAGTGATCTACAACTGAGCAGCGTAAGTTATTTATATTGAACTAGAAATCGCTGACCAAAGAAAAAACCGCATGTGACTTAAAATGGACTGATTTTAATAGAATGGTTTACCTTAAACGGCAGTGATGTTTCTGTTGAATATCACAGCTTGTCATACCAGTCACTTTTCTGTATCATAGAGAAGTTGGCAAAGCACAAATCGACATATCACTTATTACATATACACACATACATTGGTCTTTACTTACTGATACTTTAAGGTAAGGTGGTCAATCAGAACTATTCTCATTTCATGCTATTTTTTGTAATTTTACACTTACACATTTATTCATACATTCGAATTTTTACGTAAAGTGGCAAAGTGTATATTTTATGAACTTCATATATCGTAAACCGGTAAAATTGTTCTCGTCTAATACTCAAGTTGACCAAAATCACATTTTACGTTTACACAAACACGCAATGTTCTAAGGTAAAATTGAAGCAATTTTCATTGTTAAATAAATAAAAAGCATCAGTACGCCGTTTCTTTGCCCATATATCAATATGAAATTATGCCACGTCTCTGAGAGCTTACCGGCGGATATCCTTTGGATCGTATTGCCCCCGAGGGTAAAATTGCCCCTCGACATAATTGCCCCTTGATATCATTGCCCCTCGACTTATTGCCCCTTGGTATTACTTTCCCTCGACCTTATTGCCCCTGTAAAAATTGCTCCTTGACCTAATTGCCCCTTGATTGTATTGCTCCTAGATCAGACTACCCATGGCACGTATATATGACCAAGGAGCACTTTTTACAGGGGCTATAAGGTCGAGGGAAAGTAATACCAAGGGGCAATAAGTCGAGGGGCAATGATATCCAGAGGCAATCATGTCGAGGGATAATTTTACTCTCAGGGGCAATATGATCCAGGAGATATCCGCCTAAACCCTCTCTGAGATATCTATAAATTATAATGAAAGTTTTGATTAAAAGAGTCTTGTGGACTGTCGTTATCTATAATTTCACTTGGAAGCATGTAAAACTGGAACCCTCAGGACTTTACAAGGGCATTTGCATTGATAATTATTTCCATTTCAACACGCTGGTTATATAATGAAGTGTTAAATGGTACGGTAAGCATGATTTTGTTTACGTATATGTTGAGGACTTATTTTTAATTTAGTTAAAAAGGAATATAAAAGTAGGAACGTCATGCCGATTTAGACATCACGTCAACGGAATTTATATTGCTTTATGAAGCACACATATAAAGTTATCTGTTGACAGAAGTCACTATACTGTCATGCTACAGTATATACCTTATTTATATATTTAGGAGATTTGGATAAGGCGTAGCTTTCAATGTCAACATGTATAATTAATCAACTCAAACTTCAAAGCAAAGAAGTCTCAGCCTTTTTGTTTCTTATTTTGTACTGCAATAACAGTTCACGTGTAGTCTTGCTGTCATACGAATAGAAAACTTGAAAAATGTTCGACGGTATGATCATTCACGCTACTTTATACATCATTCTCTCGATTCTAATTTCTTCTGCTTCGACAGTTCAAAAATCCGCTCTCAAGTTTACCACTACAAATCAGTATCACATACCAACATTTTGGAATCAAATTATTGAGGACTCCTTCTGCACAAATATTTTTGTCAACCCAACAGCACCCACTGCCAGACGCAGCTATTTATTTCAGAGAGAAAATTTCGTAGATAAAGTGGAATTCTTTTACAATCTCAACACATCTAATCGCCATCAGTGGGGAAGTAGCTCGAGGTCACTTGTGTATCAACTGAAAGTTTCGTGCAAAATAGTATTTGTTTTTGGAGATGGGTTTCAGAGTGCCAGTGATTTGTACGAGTACATTGAAGACACCCAGGGTATTTTGCGGCAGGATCAGGACTATTTTATTATTTTATCCAGGAACACGCCGCATATTAATAGCCTGATCAGCTCAGAACCTATTAACTCTCTGGTTCGATTTAAGGTAGGGATTCCTTTGCTAATTTTGGCACCCGAAATGGCTAACGATGATTCTGATGGTTGCACGTTCTGTGGAAAGCGAGAAATTAAAACCGGATTTCCCGACACCGCAGATAACTTTCACGGGAAATCCCTAACATTCAGCTGCATGACTGTGACTTTGCATACGGTGGAAATTCGTAAAAATCCACAGGGTATTTACGAGCTGAGCCGGGGACTCAGCAAATTTACCACGGAACAACTTGAACGCCGGTTTAACTTTACCCCGCAGTATGTACAAGCCTCCGCCGGTGGCAGTCCTGGTCTTCTTAAAAACGACACTTGGGTCGGGGTGGTTGGAGACGTTCTTCATAAAAAGACCGACCTGGGAGAGCCTGTTGTTCATTCCTTTCTTCGAAACAATTACGTGGATTACTCCTTCCCCATAACATACACCACCATTGTTTTTGTCACTGGGATTCCCCAGCCCCAATACAGCTGGCGATCCATTTATTGGCCGCTGGCCCCTCCCGTATGGTTGTCCATTGCAGGATCCTTTTTTGTGATGTACTTGGCTTACTATCTGATGGGCAATAGCATGTGCAACACAACTTTGAAATCTGCTAAACCGAAGGATCGTTCCGCGTACATTGGGAACATCATCATGTTCACTTTCGCCACCTCCATGGAACAAGACAAACGAGAATTAAGTTCCTCGTGGAAGGTACGCTTCCTCTCGAGCTGTTGGTTGCTGTACCTGATTGTCATAACCACAGCGTATCGGTCAAAGCAAATCTCTCTCTTAACATTTCCTGTGATGGAAACACCCCCACAAACATTTAAAAGTTTGGCTGGTACACCATCTGAGGAGTATAGGATCGCCTTGCATTACAGCAAAGGGGCAATTTACGGTGTTTTTCGGACCAGTACAAGTCCCACCTTTCAAAACATATTTCATCGTGCCTCGTTGATTCCCGATTCCATAAATTGCTTGGAGCCTTGTTTAGGAAATAATCACCATGCCTGCATATTGTTTAGCGTCGTCAAGGACTACATATTTAAGAAGCATTTCATGGATTCCAAAGGAAATGTTCCACTGGTCCAGTCATTGGAATCGACAACATTTTTACCGTTGGGATACGTACTTCCAAAACGGGCAGTGTATAAAGAGTTGTTTGATGGCGTTCTATCCAGAGCTGCGGCAATGGGGCTGCTTATTAAATGGAAGCAGTTGGATGAGCAAATTGTACACGAGGAAAAAATGGAGGAGCAACGTCAGAATAATAGTGTGGGACCGGTGTATACTCTTACAGAGGATAATGATACTTTAGAAATGCACCATCTGTCAGGGGCATTCTACTTATTAATGTGTGGTGGCGTACTTGGGCTTGTCACATTTTTTTCAGAAGTTATATTTTGAAGTGTGAAAATGATAAATGAGCCTTCAGGCATGTCCTTCTTGAGGTGGAGAGCGTCTACCATTCTAACAAGAATATTGTATCAAGTAGAAATTGTATGGCGCCGTCTGTTATTATACTCATGTATATTTTAAGACATTTGACAAAAAAAAGCAATTTTAAACTCACCTAGAAATATTTTAATATGTATAATTAATGAACCACGCCTTAACTTTCATTCCCCTTAAATGAGTGTAAAATGAAGCTACCTTAGTTACGATACGATTAACATTAAGTATGTCTCCAGTGAAATGCGGGTTTTTTTAGTTAGAAGTTTGAAAAATAAAATACCTATGGAAACATGTGTCACTTTCATCATTACACCCGATGTTGTATCAAACATTGAGTAATGTGTAATAATCAAATCTACATTTGAGTCATCAGCCCACACCACATTAGTATAAATTGCAATTAATACATCTTCATATGATGTCATTGCAATTATATTAATTAATTCAATGTATTTCTGAAGGTGGGATGGTAGAACTATTTTCGCTACTATTACTTGAAAATAGAGTTGACAGGGATGCTTTCAAATCACTTAATTAGATTCAATTGTGTATGAAATGTTACGTTCGTCCTTTTAATATTTCTTATCCTCTAATCCATATAACAGAATTTTAATAATAGCTCATAATATTTCGACAAAACTCTAGAACTACTGCATGAAAAATGAATAATGGTTTTATACGTCAACTCTCATTCCTTTATTGTCTTTGAATTTTGTATTTAAGCAATATTATACATACATACAATGTTTCTATTTCAGCGCTTTTTAAAATTGATGGAGTATAGTTATTTTGGATTAAGCATCGTCGTTTTAAGATATGTCGTGCTAAGAAAGTTTTAAAATGTAGTAAGTAATACGTCAAATACTGTATGATTGGACACTTGTCAATCATACAGTCATACAGTCATACAAGAAAATGACACTACACAAAGAAAATAATACTCTCAAACGAATATATCCTTTATATCGGAGCATTTTACTTATTCACATGTGGCTTCTTACTGGGTGTTATTATTGTCATATATGGGTGTTTTTTGTATAAATGATAGACGGGTGCTTGAAAATACAAAGGGATATAATCATTTACTTAATTTAAATATTAAACTTGAAGTCTACGTTATCATTTTTGTACGTCAATTTAGACATACACATACGTATACGTCGATAAAAAAAGTGTTGAACTTCAACAGAGCGAAACTATAAGCACAAACTATGAGAAAAGTTATGATAGCTGATAGCGATTCCAAAATAATACTTAATCGTGGATATATGCAATTGGAACATTCCTATATCACTTTTTGAATTTTTGTATATCATTCATTGTATGTTGGGAAATATACGTATTGAATTGTTTGGCATGACTAACTATTGACGGAATCAAAAAATGGTACGGGGTGGATGAGCTGAAGCCCCAGTGTTGACCTGCCTTTAATTGCTTGCGTATGCTGAGGAAATGTACGTCGTCGTGATACAGAAGCTGCTGTGTTAAGTGGCTTGAAATTCTGGTCGCTATGGTTATGTAGTGAAATAAAAATATAACAACTTGGGATAAAATCCTATATTAATTTAACTTTGCTGACCACAGCTCAAAATGGAAATGACGAACAAAAGTGAAAGTATAAAATAGGAATAGTGAACAATACAATTGAAAGTCATAATGCGTACTTCGAGCGACCGAAGTAACAATGACTGGTACAGTTTATAGATGTCGTCACCAACAATCTACAATAAATACTCTACAAAAATAACAAGTACGATTACCATTGCTATATAAATCACAAAGCTAAGTTTGTGTTTACCTCAAGAACCGAAATACCCTATTTTTATACATAAGTAGGTTTAATGTTAAGTTAAGAGGGTGGATTGTGATCTCGTTTTTACACTTGCTGCTACGGATTTATTTTTCATAATTTTCTATGCTTAGCACCTCTAGCTTAACTTACAGTGTTGTTCTCTCCGTTGATAAAAGGAACAACTTAATTATTATTTACGTAATGTGTTTAAACAAAACTAAACCCTGTTTCCGCCACGTGGCTCCTACCCTGATAGGATTATCTTTTTAAAAATTAAATTCCAGTAGTACCATAAATCACGATGTGGGGGACACTTTTAACATGCTTTTGTTATTCACTTGTGCATACTTTTACGAGGACGTTTTGATAATTTATATAATTTATAAATTGTTTACTACGAAATAAGAAATTGGTATTTTTTATGTTTGATATGTCCATCGAACGAAATTCTCATACGTTTTAATGTCAATTTCAATTGCATCTGTCAAGATTTTAATTTTCTGAGAGCTAGATAAAAATTTCAAAATGGAGATCATTTTAGAAAAATGTGTCTCAGCTGTCCGGAAGCGACATCACACGTTTTAATGACACAAAACGTACTGCACTACCTAATAATATAGATAACAAAATATTGTCTTGAACATATGGCAGTGCGAAGCGAATAAAGACATTTACGATGACATCAGTGGTGGTGCCGGGAGGGTGTTGGAACAACGTTAACTAATGATCACAATTAAATATTTCGGTACAAACACTGTAACAATGTCATAGTAATACATATAGCCGTTTAGGAGATCTGTAGACATGAACAAATGAGTTAACACAGTTGTATATTATTTTCAAGATGGAATTAATAATGCGAAAGAAAAACGCAATGCAATTCGTTTGTGGTAGGGTACCCAAATTGCTTGAATGGAATAATGTGTAGAACCAGCAAATTAAACCGCTTTCTAGATTCATCAGCATGGCTTTGAGTTAGTATGCACGTGAATTAAAAATAAAAATACGTGCTTGTTTCACTTCCAACTTATTAACAGCAATCGAACTTTATTGGCTACGCGTTTCGCTGTAGATTAGCTTCTTCAGGCCT
>JAHZNE010007989.1:0-22398 GCA_027744055.1 Callyntrura sp. NNG-2020 | reverse complement strand
TGGGGAGATCATGCAGCATTTTGTTGCTGGGGAGTCAGCGTGTCCTGTGGGGCAACACCCGCTGTAACTTTATGGAGGTAGACAGAGTCAGCTCAGCCGAGCGTATATCACGTCTTGTATCTACTAATCAACTCCATTCACCATTGCCTTTTCAAAATTACAAGTTGTTATATTACTTCACTGTCAACATCAACCAGTGACAAGTGACACCGCATTCAAAACCAGAGTTGTTTACTTCCGGTGTTGCTGATCCAAGTATGTATTCGTTATTTGTTTACTGCAAGTGAAATCGAGTGTCTGGCTCAAACCAACCGGTCCTTTTCGATACGAGAAGATAAACAATAATAAAAGTATAAATCTTTAGATTGACCTTCAACCTTTGGAAATACATTAACGACGAAAGATGGCACAAAAGAAGAGAGTAGCCAAAAAGGGGAAAAAAGTTCTGAGCCGGGGGAGGTCAACGAAGCAAATGAAAGAGGACATACTCACAACAACTGCAACTAGTGATACTGATGACACCAACTCAGAGCTTCCTGACACCACTGGTTGTGATACTGATAGCAGCAGTGTTAAAAATGGACCTCGAAGTGTTCCCCCAACTTGCAACGGCAGATCTGGCCAATCAGACCAACATAACACCGATAAAAGTGAAGGAAAAGAAGCGTGGGAAGATTTACCAAACCTCGTTGAGGAGCTACGATTTAGAGGAGGTGATGGTACGGTAACGTATGTAACTAACACGAGGGAACACAGGGAATTCGAACTTGATGGTGAGTTTCTTGACTATTATTATAATTATTGTTACTTGTTAGTTTGTAGTTTGTAATTTTAAAACTCAAATATTTTGAAATTGCAGCAAGAAAAGAACTTTTGCAGATGCATTTCGAACTGGAGAATTTAAAAACTACGTTTGATGCTTCGTTGAGAGTCATGCGAAATTTATATCCTGACGTTCAGAATGGAAAAATTTCACAAGCCATCAAAACGGTAGGCATGCAAAATCAATCACACGTAACCATTTCCAATACGATTATGTTACATTGACATTACTTTTATGTAAAGGTATGCCACTCACTACTGTCAACTGTTATAAAAATGGATTATTTTCTGGTTTCGTTTGCGAAAATTTAACTTTCAATAGCTCAATTGCCCGAATTCGTTCAAAGATTTGGTTATAAAGCTGATGAATTTACAACCAGTAACAATTGTTCCTCAAATTAATGTAAATGAACCTATATTTGAAGAATCGGAAACGGAGATTGAAGAAGTCATTCGAACTCCATTCTCACGGGATAATTTTCAGTCTAAAAAGTTTCCTAGTCCAGCAAAAATGGTATTTACTTAAATTGATTTGATTCATTTACCCGCTACATATATTTAAATGATAAATTAGTATAATCGCAACTGTATAATAAATGTAGATTTATTAGACATTATCGAGCATATTAATAATACTATAACATACGTGTACGCGTGTATGCGTGCACTCTTTAATTATTCAGGCGAAGCTGCAAACTCCTAAACAACGGATGAATGGAGTATTTCAGTTTGGAACGACCAGTAAAGGTCTTTCTACTAATAAAACAGCCCGGCTAGCGAAGCCTGGCGAAATTGTTTATTCCGAAGGAGGCTCGCCAATCCTACAGCGGAGACTTCCGGAAAACCAAACGGCCCAAACACTAGAACGTGTAGAACTCTTTCAACCGGATGGAACTGTGAGTTTCGTTATCAATACTCAATAATATTGTCATCTATTAGCATTTAAAACTTTGTTTCTTTACAGAAATACGAAGTTGATATTGTTTACCGTGGTGGTCACGACCCTAATAAACTCCGTGGATTTAAGCAGTTTGCGAAAGATGTGCGTGGAATTGCAGCGAGTACATCTGTGAAGCAAAATCGTGTCCAACCCCCTAAAATCGTAAAAGCTGGATCAAAGTCAGCGTCGAAAGGGAAAAAGCCAGAATGGCGATAATGGCGATGGCGACGTTTTAGTTTAAAATATGATGTAAAAAAGTAAATAATCAGTTATACATTATGTAAGAATACGTACTCTGTTGTAAAAACAAAATTGCTTATTTTTAACATTTACACTGTACAAATTGTGATTTGTTCATAGTTGGCTTTATAATGGTATGGTGAATATATATATGTAATTTCCAGTAACGTATTCGTATTAGTATATTGGCCTTATTGGCACTGAAACTTGAAGTTAGTTGAAATTGAATACGCTTTCCTGTCAATACGAAATAGTCAAAAAATAAAGTTAAGGAAATAGAGAATATTGAAACATTTTCTTAAATACCCAAAATACTTTTACTGCATAAAATACTTTGTAAGTTTTTAGAGACAAGGAGAATTATCTTCTTGCTATTGTGCTGTGGTACCACAGAAGATTGTGAATAAACATGAGGGAAGCAAGGATCAATACTAATAAAATAATAAATACAAGAATTCAATAAATATATATATATTGTTTTTACAGATACACTTCATTAACTTTTCATTAAAAATTGCCAAACTGCATACATTTATCATGCTGCGGACTATCATGTTTCATATCATGTTTGCCATTTTCTCCAAAAATTTCATAAAAAGAAGTCAAAATTCTTGTATAATCCAAGGAAAGTTACCAGTATGTGCTTACCAAGGGCGGAGCCCATCGAGCGACTTGTGTTGCATGATTAGACGATTGGCGTTATCAGGCATAAATTATTTGTATTACATAAAATAATTACTATCAACGTGGCATTTGGTTGGAATGAAATATGAAATCTGATAGTACATAAGCAATATCGTTAGGAATCGATACCGTCGTGGGTTAGGTAAGGCATGACTAAGAAAGGTCACGATCACCTGGGGAATCGTATCATGTCCCGTAACGGATCAGGTTCCTCCCTATCAAGGGAAGGGGTAGGGGGTTGCTCATTAGCGATACGGATAAAACATTAATTTTTCAACGTTAGCGTTACATGCTCCCGCTACTTATTTACTATGATTGTTGCGAGTAATGACAGCTCTCGGTTCGTTTCAATCAAGATTGTGGGTAACCAACGGTGACCATTTTAAGACCAGACAAATCGACAGTTTGTAATTTTCACTATTGTATTGTCGACGTTCTACCCGTATACGTGAAAACGTCTATAGTATAGTAGATTGGAAAGCTGAAATGAAACTCTCTCTTACTCTAAAATATATGAGTCCAAGACCAAATTGGTCTGTTGATTTCATACCAAGAATTGATGGATTAAATCAAAGATCTTTAAATTAGTCTACTGATTACATATAGTTTGGGAAGTAGTAGTTCTTCCTTAACTTTTGCGTCATGGTTGGTCGTCGCAATCAGAAGAAAGCGTAGAAAGTTTTTATAATCTAGCGAGTTGAAACTACCTTAGCAATGGTGAGATTTATATTGATTTGGTGCTCTAACGGCTTCAATTATGGATGGAATCATTATGGAATTATATAGACTGGAATTGGAAATATCAATGTTAGTCGGAATGGATAAGATAAGATAGAGAACAACAAAACGAGGGATTGATTCTTCATCTTACATTACATCATCATCATCATCAACAACGTCCATTCCATTTATCATGCAAAATGCTGCATGAGGAGCATGAGTGCAACCAAAGATCTTCTGTTTCCCCTATCCGAGTAGACAGAGAAAGATGAAAGATGGGAGCCATTGAGATTGCGGCTTCTAGGTTTGTTTTCACAGGTGAACACAATAGATCAAATCCTACCAGTGCAGTAAATAGTAACACATTACAATTTTAGGTTTTCACTACTAACGACAAATGCAAAGTCTCTGCAGTATTCGTAAAGAATACAGATTAATAGCGCATTTGGATCTTCTAACTTCATCATCTTATCATCCATCGTATTATTTCCGTTCGACGGTATATTTTGTGTTTCTTTTGTTTTTACGGACAATTTGTTGTGTGTAAGAAATAGGAACGTATAGTTGTTTGTCTAGGACTAGGATCTCTACAACAATAATAATTAATTGCCAATGTCAAATTGCAAGAAAAAATGGTGTTTTAATTGTTACTAACCGGTCACACGTAGAAGTTGATATAAATACATTCAACATTGGTTAGCATATTGTAGTTCATTCATTTTATGGTAAAAACACAATTGCCGAAAATTTCGGCGTCAATTTTAGTGTCACGCCGGGTACGTAAGTCTTTGAATGATTTGGTAACAGTTTCTACGAATTTTGATCTACGAGTGTGACATTTACTGCGACTGTTACTGTTAATCTATCTATATTGTGGAAATAGTAAATACGCTATGAGGGGTTTAATGACATATGACACGTACGTAAGTGGTAAAAAAAAGGTCACGGACAATCGTAATCAAGTATGAATTTTTATAGATGAAGAAACAACTATATATATACAATATACCGTGTCAATGAAAGTTTTTACTCCTTTTACTGTGTTTTGTTTAGGAATTTATAGGTTTGTTTAAATTTGGTTTGAAACAAATTTAGCTAGTAGTCGATATTTTTAAGTCTTCTTTTAGATTATAAGTAACAGGATAACAGTAACCAAATTTCTTAATTAGTTGTTAGTGCTCAGTTTTATCTCTGAGGCATATATTAGTTATCAGTTGTCCGTCATCAGTTCTTGCTAGTGCACCTCTGCAAAATGTCAGCCCCTGCCCATCATTATGTTGTGACGGCTCATAAACCTACTGCAGTAACAGCTTGTGTCACTGGTAAGTGGTTGGCTTAAGTTTAATTTATTACGTATTTGCCATTTGTAAACTTGAAATTTACTAAATGCACCTAGTTTTATGCTCTTTGGGTCAAAGACTGAAGGCCCTAAAAATGTTGTATGATGAATATTGAATATATAATACAAAAAATGCAATATCTACTTAATGTCTTTAGGTTATTTTACGTCTCCAAAAGATTTGAATTTAATTCTTGCTAAAAATACGAGGTTGGAGTTATACCTTGTAACCCCCGAAGGATTAAGACCTTTAAAAGAAGTTGGCATTTATGGAAAGATTGCAGTGCTAAAGCTTTTTCGACATCCCGTAAGATTTATTTTTTTGTTACTCAGCAACAACATACAAGAACGATGTCTTATGGTAGTCCATTAATATTTTATTATAGGGAGATGACAAGGATCGTTTATTTATTGTCACTGCGCGCTACAATGCAATGATTTTAGATTGCCAGGGACATGGAGAAAACTTGGATATTGTCACAGTAGCTCATGGCAATGTGGGAGACAGAATTGGAAAGCCTTCAGAAACGGGAATAATTGGAGTTATCGATCCGGAGGCAAGGGTTATCGGTCTGAAGCTATATGAAGGACTCTTCAAAATTATTCCTTTAGAAAAGAATAATTCTGAGCTCAAGGCATATAACATTAGGTTAGATCCATTATGAACCAAAATACAATTTAAAATAAACATCTACTGCGCTTTTTATGTAAGGTGCATAAATGTAGAACTCAGGTTGTATTAATTAAATTAGCCGTAGTCTGATGTATAAATTCACGTATGTATTTATAGGTTGGAAGAACCGCTTATTCAGGATATAGACTTTTTATATGGTTGTACAAACCCAACCATAATCTTAATTCATGAAGATGTTGGGGGACGTCATGTGCGAGCAAAAGAAATCTCCCTTAAGGATAAAGATTTTACCAAAACTCCTTGGAAACAGGAAAATGTTGAGAGTCACTCATCTATGGTTATCCCTGTTCCGCAGCCTCTTGGAGGCGCCGTTGTAATAGGACAAGAGTCTATTTTATATCATAATGGTACAAATTTCTTGGCTGTTGCACCCGCTGCAATGAAGGTACAAATTTATAGCAATCGGTTTCAAATGTTTTGTATGTTTCTTTTCTTTTCGTGGAATTATAGCTAATCAAACTGTAACTGTTACATTGTTTTTTCAGCAAAGTACCATCATGTGCTATGCCCGTGTTGATCCTGCAGGAAATAGATATTTGCTTGGAGATTTGATTGGCCATTTGTACATGCTCTTTTTAGAAAGGGAGGAAAGACCTGAGGGACCTGTAGTGAAAGACATTAAGTTTGAAGTTTTAGGTACAAGAAACGAATGATTTACTGCGAAAGGCTGTGTGGGCTCTCAATCTTTTTTTTAACTTGCATTTTGCACTTTTGTAAATTTTGCAGGAGTAATCAGTACTCCCGAGTGTTTGACCTACTTGGATAATGGAGTGGTATTCGTCGGTTCCAGACTTGGGGATTCCCAACTAATACGGTTGAATACCGGTCCAGACGATCAAGGAAGTTATGTGAATATAATGGAAACGTTTACCAACTTAGCTCCAATCATTGATATGGTTGTAGTTGATATGGACAAACAAGGACAGGGACAACTGATCACTTGCTCAGGTTCACTAAAAACCAAAATCATATAAACTCACGATTTGCAAACGCATGAGTCATAAATATCATAAGTTTATATCCTGCCTGATATTTTGATAGTAACACGGTGGTGATTTGAAATATAAAGGTGTGACGTTGTTTCCTGTTTCTGTAGGTGGATACAAGGAAGGTTCCCTCAGAATTATCAGGAATGGAATAGGCATTCAAGAACATGCTACTATAGACCTCACGGGGATTAAGGGTTTGTGGTCCTTAAAAGTTGGTGGGGATAGCATGTATGATAACATGTTAGTAGTGTCTTGTATTGGAGATACACGATTTTTATACTTATGTGGTGACGAAGTTGAAGAAACCGATTTGGACGGTTTCCTTCAGGATAGTCAAACTCTATGGGCATCAAATGTAAACAATGGTCAAATGGTGCAAGTGACCTCATCCGGAATAAGATTGGTTGACGCCTCATCAAAAACATTAATAATGTAATAATCAATCAACCTCAAATATTACTTAAATTTTTATTCATTGACATTAATTTTAAGCGACATTTTGATCGAAGGGAATGGAAAACTCCATCGGGCAAAGGTATCAGCGTAGTTGCAGGTAACGCAATTCAAATTGTCTGCGCAGCAGGGTCAGAACTATACTACCTTGAAATCGGAAAGGGTACTCTGTCTTTACTTGGAGACAAAATGATGGAAAATGAAGTAGCCTGTTTGGATATTACACCACTGGGACAAGGCAAAGCGCATTTCGTTGCTGTTGGTTTGTGGACTGACGTTTCAGCCTTAATTTTGTCAGTTCCTAGTTTAGAAATTGTCACCAAAGAGGCTATGAAAGGAGGTATTAGCAAATTAGCATGACTTCATACAAGTAGCAGCTTATAGTAACACGTGAATAGTAAAGTTGATATACAAACGGTAACAAATTTCTTATCTTAATAGCTCCGGATTAACCCCTATGAAGCCAAGTGCTAGCACACTAGCTGCAAGCGTTAGCTGCTCGTCTTCAGTTGGTACGATGATAAGACCGTCTACATCAGGTCCATCCTCAGCATCAGTACCAAATACTCCTCTAGAATGTGGTCAGGATATTGAAGTACACAATTTACTCATCGTGGATCAGCATACTTTTGAAGTTCTTCATGCACATCAGTTTATGCAAAACGAGTATGCGATCAGCATAGTTTCATGTAAACTGGGGGAAGATCCCAACCAGTATTACGTTGTAGGAACTGCAATGGTTGTTCCAGATGAAAGTGAACCGAAACAAGGGCGAATTGTCATTTTCCAGTACGTGGATAGCAAATTACAACAGATTGCAGAGAAGGAAGTTCGAGGAGCTTGCTACTGTCTTGCTGGCTTTCATGGGAAAATTTTGGCGGGCATTAATAGCACGGTTAGTACTATCACGAAAGCAGCTATGAGTGCATGAATTTTAATTATTATATAATATGAACTTTACTCGACTTGCCATTCATTGTTGCAGATTCGGCTGTTTGAGTGGACCTCGGAAAAAGAACTACGTGTGGAGTGCTCTTACTTTAACACAATCCTATCCCTGTACTTGAAATACAAGGGCGATTTTATTCTTATTGGCGATCTCATGCGTTCCATGACACTGCTCCAATACAAAGGCATGGAAGGAACTTTCGAAGAGGTACGTATCACGGTTGTTTAAAATATATTCTTTTAAAACGGCAGTTCATTAATATTTATTTAATTTTTAGATTGCAAGGGACTATAATCCAAACTGGATGACAGCCATAGATATAATTGATGATGACACATTTTTAGGAACGGATAACGCTTTTAATCTCTTTGTTTGCACGAAAGACGGGTATGTATCAACAGAAGTACAAAGTACAATTATGATAAATGATAAAGTATAAATATACGCATATTTATCACAAAACAGAGGAGCTGCTACTGATGAAGAGCGATGTCAAATGCAAGATGCAGGAAGGATACATCTTGGCGATATGGTGAATTGCATACGCCATGGTTCACTGGTGAGACAACACTTGGGTGACACCTGTGCGCCAACAACAGGAAGCTTGTTGTTTGGAACTATTAGTGGATCAGTCGGTTAGTTTCTTTGAGTTCAAGGAATTGCCGTACCTATAAATTTCAACAATGTAATGAATTGTAATTTTATAAATCAGGTCTCGTCACACAAATTCCTCCTACGTTTTACGATTTCTTACTGGAGCTTCAAGACCGGTTGTCAAAAGTAATAAAACCCGTTGGAAAGATTGAGCACTCGTACTGGAGGAGTTTTTATAATGACAGAAAGCAAGACCCATGTGAAGGTTTCATTGATGGAGACTTAATTGAAAGCTTTTTGGATATGTCAAGAGATGATATGAAAGAGGTTGTTGGTGGACTAATGGTATGTGACATTTAATGTAACTATTTATTTTATTAGATTATGCAACTGTCATATAGATATACACAATACCGAAAAATCAATGGAATCTTGAGGTGTAATGTTTTATCTTTTCAAATTTACAGATTGATCTTCAAAGTACTGGTATGAAACAACAAGCAACTGTTGACGACATAATAAAAGTCGTGGAAGATTTCACCCGCATACATTAGTCTTGTTCGCTATTTTCTCTTCATCCTTCCCCATTTTCAGCTGGATTTAGAATACTGTTAATTTCCTCTATCTTATAATATTTACTACTAGCTTAATGTAGATTTAGGTTTTATAAAATAATGTTATATACATCAATATATTGAGCGACTGCAGGTAAAAGTAATTTTCCTTTTAGTGTTGCTCCTGTCGGAAATTAGACGCTGTTTTTGTGTTACCTACCGCATTAATAATGAGTCAATTCATTGAGAGAGAGAAACTTCCAACAATATTCATGTACGGTTCGGTTTCGTAAATCAATGAGTTATTGGAAACCTACTTGTTAATATGACCACTTTTCGAAGATGTTATACATACTAAATGACGTTGAAGATGGATCAGATTTATAGCCAGAAATTGGTGTTGTGGGAGGGGCATGTATATTCCTGCAAACCCATGGAAGTATGTATTATGTATATATTTATAATAAATAATTTAGAGAATAAAATTTATTAAAATCTTTGTGCCTCATGTGCATGTCTGAAGAAGAAAGTTTTGTTCGCCCACTGCATTTTTTTAAACCTTACACCGCTTGGAAGATGAACTAGGCTAATGATAGCAGGACCTACAAGAACTTCGTCAGAGGTACTTCGCAGTGTTTTCATCAATATATGATATATGCATTTAGCAAAAAACTGTATTCATTGGTTAAATGCCAAAGTGAAAGTATTTTTGCGGTTCGACGTTACGGGCTTCTATTTATCAACATAAATCGGAAAATGATAAGGCAGTGTATTTTAAATCAAATCTTTAATTAAAGAGAAGCCCTGGAAAGAAAAAAAACTTTCTATATTTATTACAACTCACTGGACTTGATTTATATAATCCTTGAATTTTACAAAGGAATTTCTATGATTAGATTGAATGGAATTTCACGACGATATAACTCGTTCTCATATGGTTTTTATCATATCACGGACATGTGTGCATTTTTTATGAATAAAAACGTACAACAGCCCAAATTTTGTCACAATATCCAAGTAATGTCATGCTCCGTCTGAATCTGAATGCAGCTTTTTGCTAAATTGGTTTACGGAAGGAAGCATGATTTGCGAAGGAACTTGCACGAAGTTCATGTAGGTCCTACTGATTTCCCCCTTTAGCTCTTTTTCCAAGTGGTATTCCATATGTCATTTGGATGCTTCAAGAGAGGTAATATGTATTTGTGTTTCGTATTATGTAAAACAATATTAGAACGCGTGAATGCAAAAAATGATGCGTTATAGAGTTTAAAAATTATTTAGTGTTAATTCTTTATTTTTAATGAAACATGAATATGATAAATCATATTGTATGAATGTTTCAAACTGATAGCTGCAGTTTACAACTTAAGCTTGGTTCTTCTCCAGTGACGCCTCTTGGCGTTGTATCTGTAAAGAACAACCAATGATGTTGTATTACTTTATGGTTTAATTACATTCATCTTCTAAAGGTACATGCACAATATGCCATTGGCAATGCAACCAGTATTTACACTACCATGTTAGGTTGTCATTGTCATTGTACTCATGATTAGTCGTGACATTGGAAAATGTTCAGTATTCTAACAGTACTGTGCATTATGCACTTCATAATTACTAATCGTAAGTGCTGAACGAATAGCACAATATTAGGTAGTTTATGAGTTAATAATAATCAATCCTAACAGCATAACCACAATCACAATATATATAAGGCGGATCTGAAATTATGGCATTGTGCACGTACATTTCACATCGAAATTAAATCTGAGTAATGCAAATACATTATCTGTAACTGTAACACCTTATAGTATTTCCGGTTCTCATCCGAGTCCATTGTGGAATGGGTCGGTTTTGATTCATCTTCTTCGCAAGCTTACGCTTAATACGCACAGTTTTGTGGGCAGACTGCAAAAACAGACAAACAAAATATTACCATCATCGTATCTGTGTTTTCTGCCATGTGCCCTTCCTGACATGGGTGCATTTAAAAAAAAATTTAAATATAAAAATATAATTATTTAAATTTATTTATTTATTTAGCCAGAAGATATAGTGCACCATGTTTCAATTCAATGTATATTATTATAATTATTGGAAAAAGATGGTCTATGGTCTACCATGATAACTTGATCTCTCCTCAGTGTTTGAGCACTGATCACTATTTTTTATCTTCGAAATTCGAACAGGAACTGGGGGTTGCGAAGATTATTACGACTGAACTCAAATACTACGCAATGCACAATGCACATCATACACATGTAAGTAACTTATCTTTATACTTTTATTTTCACGATTTGTATATAATGTACATGCATCATGCATCATGCAATACAAATTGCGTGGAATATAGAATGAGTAAGGTACAAGGTGAAAGGTGTGCAAGGTAGAAAGAACTATATAGGATTTGTTTTATCCGAATTATGGGGTACTGTGCAACATTTCATTGGATACTGAACTATTGTTACATGTGTAGCAGTAATATATTCCTTTCCCGTCGTGCCCCACATGTTTAAAACTAAGGGCGGGGAACGGAGATGAGCATTTTCCTGATATTGTATGTGTTTTTGCTGCGCTTTTTGACAAATATCCGATTGCCAAAGATGTTGTTGTTGTTTTACTTTGTTTATGTGCGGAATCCGTAATCCACCAACGTCCAACCGAAACCCAAATCCTCATACAGGATTAATGGATTTGAATTTCCAATTGTTGCAATCAACGTGTTTATTACATTGTGGAGCCACGATCGCGGGTTTATAAAAGTAATAAAATACGTTTATCATCGACAGTTTTTCTTTCATGTCATCATAACTTATTCTTTTATTGAGAAATAATTAGTAATAATTGCCTAGTTGAAACTTGACGCTGCTTTTACTCATGTAAGTTGTATTTAATGTTTTTGTCATATGTTGCTGTATATAAATAATTAACATTTTCATATTTGGTTTCTTTACAGTTAATCTGGATAATTAAGTCATGGACAATGACAACGAGAATGTTCACTGCGAGGGGTCCGGTTCCTGTCAGTTTATTCGCTGGGATAACTACCAGTCCACCGTGACCTCATTACTGTCTACATTGCTAACTAAAGAGAGTTTCACAGACGTTACTTTAGTGTCTTCGGAAGGAACCATGATTCATGCGCATCGTGTTATACTGTCAGCATTCTCATCGTATTTCGAGGTTTACGATATATCGTATAATAGTATATATACTATTTTTATCAATGTAACTTGTTTACGAGAGTTTTTTGCACTTGTAAGATTGCACGCATAGATTTGCCTGAGGTAGTAAAGTCGAAATTATTTTATGGTGAATAATTCTAGGATGTGCTAGAAAATATTCCTTGTAAGCACCCGACCGTTATCCTTAAGGACGTCCTTTTTGAAGATTTGAAGGCGATTATTACATTCATTTATAAGGGAGAAGTTAATGTTAAAATTGACAGATTCAATGAAATTTATCAGGTACGTTCTCATGCGATATTACATCGAGTGTCGAAAAGGGGACTAGATGACAAATAAACAAATTAATTATTTATTGTAAGTTATCTTATCGCATTGTACGTCAGTGACAATAAGTAGTATGAACCTCTTGATTTTTTGATAGACGGCGACTATACTTAAAGTAAAAGGGCTGCCCGAAAAAGATGCGTGTGCTAGTAAAGTGGAAAGCATAAACTTTAATGACCGATGTAGCAGCCCTGTTGAAAATCAATCTTCCATACTAGTACCACAGACACCTTCTCCTCCTCCATCTCCAATTTTAGCTTGTTCCTCGCGACCTTGGATGCCCACGACGGAACCAATGAAGAGCACTGTTGGTAATGGGAAGGGTAGTCTTGCATACACTCCAACTCAAAATGGTATGTAAATTAAAGAATGCACTACTATTTGTTCGGATGGCTGGCTGACATTTTTATGTATGCTTTTAAGAAAACGTGAATACAATTGGAGATACGGATGAACTTGGTTCCGTTGACTCAGGGAGAGATGGATGCAAAAACAAGACTTCAAATGAACATTTATTTGTGATAAAGGCAAAAAAGAAAAAGGACGCTTGGATGGATCCTGATGCAATATCTAGTAAACGTTCACATAGTCATAGTCAGAAGAAACGGTATAAACAGACAAGTTTGATCTCAATGGCTCTGAATATTCCTTCGCCGAAAGTGGATGTAAGTACTTTGAAAGACTACAAAGGGGGCAGCCGATCGTCTACTCAAACAATGGGACATGTAGGTGATAAAAAATATGAAAACGATAAAAATGGATTTAAAACAAGAAATAAGAGGAAAAGTGACGAGTCTGTAGAAGATGATGACAAAAAAGGACCTGAAACTCAAGCGGCGTTAGATCTCTCAGAAACATTTTTCGACTTAAGTCCTATAAAAGGTGCATCTATTTACGCCCGCGGTTCCTCCCCACCTCCCTCAAAAAAGACTGATTATAATAGTAGTAAGAATAAAAAATCCCGTAGCCCGCTCAGTCCTGGGAAAATGAACATAAATCAAGCCTCAGACTCGAAAGGGGAGAAAGCAAAAAACATCAAATCTGGAAGTACAGTGGCTAAAAGTCAATTTGATTCTACAATTAACTTATTGAAAGATTTTGACAGGCAAGTTTAGTAATAACAGTTTGATTGATTAATGTTTGAGCACTGATCACTATTTTGACAGCCAATATTATTGTTTATTGCATTGGTTCTATAGGATTCCCGAGTACAAACCTGTTACTCCAGTAAATAAATTGAGTCGTGGCGGAGGAAAGAAAAAGCACCAAATCATTGAGGAGAAAGTGTGTATCTGCTATCCAGCGGTAAATGATAATAAATAGTAATACAATGCATGTAAGTGATGCAAAGCATGAAGCTATTGTATAATGAATGACTTTATTGTAGGCCGAACTAGATTCGGTGGTGGACAAAAAAGAACTGGCAAGGAGAAAGTGTCCCGTCCACCATACTGAGGAGCCACAACTGATAGACGTAGACACTCCCGAAAACTTTTGGTGCACAGTACAATACGATACGCAAGAGCTCTACGAGAAACGTTTAATAAATGTAGCACCAGATCCCTTTACCCCGATGTCACGGCCACGAAGACGACGAATTAGTAACGAAACGTTCGCTGATACAGACACGGAAAATTACTAACTATAGCTCAACATATTTGTCTCGATCTAAAGTTGATAGTTGTTTGTATAATAATATGCAACAATCTAATTAACATAAGAAAATTGCGTTAATCTTCTTTAATGTTAAATACAGGATTTTGATTTGACTGTTATTGTTAGCAAAATGTAGCAACACTAACATATTTATAAATATTTTAAATGCCAACAAGTAAAAATAAAATGCTAGTGATTTGCAATTTTTTAAAATAAATTCGATACTACTGACGTACAATAATTAATAAACTAATTACCTAAACAAAATTAAATGTTTTGTTTATGACGCTTTAGTAGTTATTGCGTCGACATCATTCTCCGCAGTATCCTTCTTGGATAAACGCATAAAATCACCTAATTCCGGTGATGAAACTATTTCCGTGTATAAACTGTCCCATGTCCATAGCTCATCGTGCTGAAATGAAAACGAAATAGATTACTCGAAATGTCGAGGTTTACTGGGCTATGCACCAGACATCACTTAAAACAACCGTGAAATAAATTACAAAGGGAAATATCTTCATACTTCCATAAGTAGTTTCTCAGGCACTATGAACCTGCATAGTTTTCGTAAATTGACACCTTCAACCACTGAAAATGGTTTGCTCTGCATTAATTCAGCATCCAATTCCTTTAGACTTGCCATCCTTTGAATTTCGTAGCTACAAATCAATAAAAAATCCGATTAAACTATCGTCTTTGGTAAACCTTTACAATATCTAAGTTATTATTTGAACAGAGTAAATATAGCCCAAAATTCTTGTCTATAAAGTATTTTTACGCTGGAGCAGATGCCACGGTCATTTGCAAATCCTCCTCATTCACATCGTCCAGGTCAGGAATAAACTCCACTGTTTCTTCTGGAATAAATGTATTAGATCTTGTGGTCGATACTGCTCTCACGTTATTCATTCTGAAGAAACATACAAAATGTAGTTTTATAACTTTGTGACACAGATTTCCCAATTTCTCTAACACAAGCTCAATATTTAGTTGGGATATAAATCTTTCATCTTACCCGCCGCCAACAACGTGATTTCCACGGCTTCGAAATGCGGAAGGCGCTCGTCTACTCCCCGTTCCAGCCGTTCCATCTTCTGATTCTTGTTTACGCCTTCCAGTCTTTGGTCTATTGAATGAAAAGGTGAACGCAGCAGATTCAGGACGGTAACTTGCTAACGTAGTTATCTCGTCTGAGTCCATAACTATGGGGGATGTACCAGTGACCGAGGTTGAAGACATTTCCGGAATGTTAGCATTCCCTGCACCTGGGATTCCATGGGAAGATGTTAAGTTTCTTGGACCACGGGCTGTGCCAATACGGAATCCTGTTGTTGGCCGTTGCTATCAATTATTTTTTTTACCGTTTTAGCCATTTCCTGTTTTCCATTCAATATTAGTCCAATAATAATCGTTTTTATTCTTTGTCACATTATTACCTCTTGAAGAATGTCCTGTACGGAAACGGATTTTAATTCCTCCAGAAATTTTTCATCCATGTTTTTATGCGTTCATTCAGTGGCTGTAAAGAGCTGGAATATATTTGCCAGTTACTTTTAAACAGCCCCGTTAATTTTTTATAACGCACAGTCAAGTCCAAACCAAACCAAACGAGAGCTATGTGTTGGTGATATCGATTACGGAGTAAAGTATCGGATCTTGGGGTGAAGTGAAATGCTTTGCTTGGGAAAAACAAACCAAAACGAGAAACAATTTTTTGTTGTGTCTCTAATATCTTAGCAATGACCTGCCTCGACAATTTTTCATGTGTAGATTTTGTCACGCAATAAGCAATGTAAAGGATAAGGAATAGCGTGAGGAGGGGACGCCTGCTGCTGTAGGTTGCAAGATATGCAACATATACGAAGTAATTATTTATCAGGCTACGTGCAGGTGAGCAGGATCAAGAGAAATATTTAGCATTTCCACAACAATGCCTACAACTTATGAGGATGTTGTAGTTTTTTCAACAACGGAAACAACGTCGAATTTCTTATCTCACCTCGTCAACGTCGTTACAACGTCGAATTATTTTTATCAGTTTAGGAAAGGAAGAAAGGACGGCATATAAATGAAATGCAACCACAACATAATAAACCTTTATAATTATTTATTTTTCGCATACAATGTAGTTTAATACGAAGAAGTAAAGTATATTTTATTCTTGTTTAATTTTTTCCACTACAAAATTGTTTTTAAAATCAACAGCCTCATTATTTTTAAGTGAATACAACAAGAATTTAAACGATAATTTTTAATCTCGGTAGGCCAATAAATTAGGTAGAATGCCTAGTCGTATATTAAAATTCATAACTTTTGGAATTTTATGTTAAAGTACAATACAAATGTTAATCATTGTTGTAATAAATAGGTTGTCATAAAACTCTTCTGGTCATTAGTTTATATGTATATTATCATTTTTGACGGCATTTCGTACTATATTTGCAAATGATGCATCATAAAAAAATTAACCACCTTCGAAGACTAGTTATTAAAATTTCAATGTTTATAAATCTTGCCCAATCAGGTTGAGCCGAATATATACTTGCAAATAGGAGGAAAACTTGGTTCTTATTCTTAACATTACTAAAAATGTAATACCCAAGCATTTTCAGTCCGGTTCAATTACTCCTGAATTGTATTGTAGCTTCAATCTCAAATCTCCAAAAATACAACTACATACGGTATAAAGATTTTGGCGTGATCTACAGAGTTTATCATTATTTATAATACACCATACACCCTAAATCTCTGAATATTTTATCATTATCACGTAGACACATTTTTTTAGAAAAATCAAGTGCTTTTACTGAAACTTCAACTGTAGCATTGTAATAAAAGCCTTATGTAAATATACAAGTTCATAAATAGCATACTTACCAAAACTTTAAGCTGCTTGGCATAAGGCACCAGTAAAACATAGAAAAGTATTTCTATTATTTCTATATCTAAATAGAATCCTGGAGATATCACACCACAACAATACCATAGACTATAAACCCCTCGAAACTATACTAAAACACTACAAGAGCGTGTTCGTTGTTGTATTTAATAAATGTTCTACTTGCCTAATTAAACCGATTCCTCCTTTTAGTTAAAAATTTAATTATAAATTAGAAACAGTAAATGCAACGTGTGCTCAACAGAGATAAAATTACTTATTCCTTACATCATGAAAAGAAGTTGGAAGGTACGCCTTTTCACATATTCACGCAGCAGAACATATTGCACATGATATAAATGGGACAAAGTTGTTTTCGCTTCCTTGTAAGTCGAACACGGTATTTGAATTCATCTTAATTTTCTTTTGTAAAACTGAATCTAGGTCGTATATCACATTTTTTGACAAATTGATGACAAAATACATAATTCCATACTAAGCTATGAGTTGGAACAAATATTTAATAGCGAGGCTTAAGTTTGTTCCAAGTCCATTGATGGTACGTGTTTCCAGGATCGCATTCTCTGAGCATCAAATTATTATTTGTGGGATGAACAGATAAGCATTTATCCATTGTTTTATGCTTAATAACGTTCGTATTCTAAAGAAATACAATCAAAATAATAAATGTCAAGTTCACACGCAAAAAACATTAAATTTTCGAAATGCGTATTCTCATTTAAACCAGCTTTGAGTACCTCATCATAATCCCAAGGACCATCAACCTTGCCCAACGGACAGAAAATGAGTTTTACGCTGCTTTTGTCGGCGTCCACGCATCGTTCACCAATACCGATTTGACCTTGTGTGTTGAGTCGAACCAACTAAAATTTTCAAATCAACGAGTATGAATTAACTTTAATCAACGTTAATTCAAACCTAAATCCCGCGTTTGGGTAAAGCAGATGATTTTTCATAGTCACAGTCAGGCTTAAAATTAAATTATACAGCATAAAGAAAGTATAAATAAGAATAAAGACACCAGCCCATAATTACCAACAGTACAGTTACATGATTGCGGTTATCTGCTGTTGAGAATTGTACTATAATACATTGACATTACAACATTAAAACACTACAGAAAAGTTACAGACAAGACAAGGAGAAGGAAGATCATAGATATTAAAGCGTGCCTGACTCTTGGGAATGCGTCCAACCTGATTGTTGCCTGCACCGTGGCATCCGCTCAATCCCATTTTGGTTGGAGCTGGTCGGCCCATTGTATCCATACAGGTATTTGTACCCTTATTCCTAAACTCGCCCCAGAATTTGTTAGGAGGCAGTTCGGGATATTTGACCAAAAGGTCAGGAGCAACGTTATCCATGAACCATTGGAAGGATTTGCACTTAAACTTATCTTTGACAGCCAGTTGTTCAGAAATGTCACCGGAGTCTAAAAATCGAGCTAGAGGTTCACGTGTGTAGAAGAATTCTTTGTACTTTTTGTCGAACCAGACCTCAATAACACGTTTGTAGTTCTAGAAAAAAAAAGTTGTGCAAACGTTAGACCCGTGTAGTCATTGACGCATATTATTTACTTATATAACTTGTAAATACTTCATACAATGTGAATGAGAGACCCTTTCTTCTTTTCAGCTAACTTTCCGAAGTTGTAAGGCATAAAACCACGGTAAACATGTCCAACTCTACTACACGGAACCCACTCAAGTGATCCTCCGCATTGCCATACTTTGAAAGACAGTTCAAAATTTTCTCCGCCCCAGACCAGGAGACCATTATCATATGCACCAAGATCCAAAAAGTATTGACGATCAATGGCAAAAAGTCCACCCGCATGCGTTGGCGATCTTCATGAATGATTTAAAAAATTAAAAAAACAATGGAAATCAGTGTTTTTAAACTCAAGCAAAGGTTATTAGGCGTCGTTAATATATCAGAGTAACTCACTTGTACGGCGCAGATTTGTACTGGCGTTCGGCATCCATCTCTGCTGGAATTTCAGTCTCCTTGTAATACATGCCCCATTCAAATATACCCCTAAACAATGTTCCGGGAGAGTATACTGGACGATACTCAAACGTTGTATGATCAACGCCGTCAATAATTGGAACTGTCATTGTTGTTCTATCCCTATAAATAGGAGCAAGAAGTGGAGGCAGCCAATTTCTATTAACTTCACAGTGAGCGTCAAGGAATACGACAACGTCTCCTTTAGATTCTTGAGCACCAATTGTTCTGGTCCGAATAAGACCCTCTCTCTGGGAATTTCGAATAAGACGTACTTTCCCATCAAATTTCGTAATGTAATTTTCGAGCTTTTCTTTCAAATCCTCTATAATCAAATGAAGAAATATTGTTAGGAAATTATTGTTTAGGTATTTTGGTAGTAACGTTTTGAGAATGAAGTTAGGTACCTTTGTCACTAAAATCATCAACGAGTACAATTTCCTCCAATAACTCTGGAGGTGAGCGTTTTATAATTGTATGAACATTTCGCATAAGTGTGGAAAATCCTTCATTGTGAAATACAAGTACCACGCTAGCCTTAATTCCCATCTCTTCTGGATAATTCCAATGTTTGCACCTAAAAAGTCAAGAGATATAGATAAATATTTAGCTCAGTAAAATTCTTATTTCATTGGATTTCAGAAACGTTGATAATTTCATGAAAAACACTAACTCTTCCTGTCTGGTGTCCGGAATGGCACGCTCAAGTGAAATAGCGTCCGAAACCGCCATATTCATGCCGTAGTTCCCTATGGACTCATCAACATCGTTTTGGCGATCAGCCGGAAGTCTATATGCTTTACCCCCCTCACCAGGACCATCTCCAACGGGTTCTTCAGCCGGTTCCATATTTCCTAATTTATCCGCGGTAAACCAAGGGGCTTTTTTCTCAATCAAAGCACTTTTGATACCCCATGTTGGCGCTCCGACACCATGATCTCCGGCGCGGATAAACAAATAAAGACAAATGAGAAAAACGCTGCCTAGTGCGCTAAGTTTCAGAACACGAGATCGCTTCCAAGCTATTGTCTTCATTTTAAAATGAGTACTAGCCTTCTTTCACCTAAAATTGACAATCACTTGTATTATTATCCTTTCACCTTCTCCTATTTACACAAACATATTTATTTATAACTTACAACTTTGTAGCTGTTTAATTAAACATTCACAACTAACCTTAAATATAAAAAGAAACCACTGCGTGGCACATTTATCGAAACGTATATTGGATGATAGTTTAATTGAACTATCTCTTAACAAACTGGAAGTAAAAAGCAAACCCCTCAAAAATTGTATACGAATTACTGGCCGTCTTTCGAAAATTTAAATAGGCGTTTCGTTGTGTCGGTATATATTCCCGTAATTGTCATTTACTATAATGGAAAGTCTGGTCATGGCTTTAACCCACGTTTAATTAAAACACGATTGCAAGACTGAATACTCCATATTATAGTACACCTACTACTTATGACTTACTAGAAACACGAATGTTTTCACTCAATGTTTCACCTTATTACCACAAACAACACAACAATGGGATGTACAAGTTCCAACACATCAATTTAGTGAAATGTTCTGCTGCATGAACATTTTCACATTATATCGTCAAATTCTCATTCCATTCTTCTTCCATTCCATCAATCTTCACAACACCTGAAAAAAGACAAAAATGACAGATTCGTAGAATGAAGCTTGTGCTGTGCATATAATTTTTAGAGGATACAATTCACACATACAACAACGCTGTTGGTATTGGTATAAAATGTGGCTGATTGGCTATGCCTATAATGTTACGTCTGCGTAACCAATAATAATACCCAACTTGCAAACTGCGGTATTTTCTCTTTCTCTCTCAAAACCACATAATGTTCCTAATGCGCTAAATGCGTATTCATTCGTTTTGAAGAAGCACCTTATTAGTCCTGTACTGATGATCATGCATAAGATAAAGTATTATAAATTAAATGTGTAATGTCAAGTCATCAAATAAACTACAGTTACACAATAAATATGAAAACCATATAAATTATCTCCGGAATGACATCATTAGGGCATGCACATGTGGCTATTTTGTGAACAAAATATGTAATATAGTGGATATATCTAAAATGCATTAGAACGAGCAAACAGGTAACCAAATTTAAGTTTTGTTTGTAAATGTAACCGGTAAAGCCTAACACGACAGATGCCAATGTAAGGAATATGAATACGTTTAATATGATCCATTACTCCAATGATCATTGTTCTTTAGATAAAATCGTGTTATCTCCTTGCTTGCCCGTATCACCAAATCATATATTATCATTGTTTGGTGCGTACGTTTGCTTGTCTTCCGATTATGATTATCATGTCCATACGACCAATGGTTTTTCGTGTGTGCATACTACACTAATACATGCTCCTTAACTAATACATAACAGAGATACATGCTCCATTTAATGCCCATTAACCCAGGTTCTATTCCACACAGTTGATAGCATTATTAATTGTCGTTATTAACCACCACACAACGACCTGTTTTACTTGGTTTTTACACAAGGCACTGAGAAATAAGAAATGATTGTGTATAAGTAACTCCCTAACACCCACGAGCCAACATTCTAACTATTAGAGACCGAACTACATGCATCAGTGGCAAATAATTGTTTGCCGTCGTGCCACGTACAAATTCAAGTTAAAATGACACCTGAGTAAATACTCGGTGAATTATATGTTCATGTTGCACTACACCCCCACAATGTAAAGATATAAAATTTTGTCCATTTTAAGATTAAGATAATTAATACGCTGGAGTTTAGTTTGCTCCACGTCAACTTTCCTCTTACTTTAACAAACTCACTGCTAGCTTATGCGTTTTACTACGAATTGTATACGCAAATTTAAAAAAGAAGTTCACAATAATCTCACCGAAAAACATTTAAACGCTATTTTTAGATCACTTCGCACTGGACATAAACAGCATGTTACTTTAATTCACAGACTAGATTTAGATCTATGCAAAATTTCCATCTCATAAGTTCTTCTATCTATATGGTGGATGTTAATAAATTGAAGCCAAATGCTACGAGTAAAAATGTAATGCAAATGAGGTTCTTGAATTATAGGCTGGCTTGTCGTAACTGACCAGCCCATTTCACAAAGTACATCCCCATTAGGTAATGACCATAAAAGCTAATAGTATTTACTAATAATGAATAATGAGATAATGAAACATTCAGTTCAAAAATATTGTTTGCTACCTAATCTTCTAGAAAAAAAAACAAAAATTATGCGCAGCAGCTTCTGCATGGCCATGGGAGGTAGAAAATTAAAACTAAAAATGGCAATGATAAAACTCAGTAATTAG
>JAHZNE010007988.1:0-20512 GCA_027744055.1 Callyntrura sp. NNG-2020 | reverse complement strand
ATGAAAAAATCCCTCTAAATATTATTGCTTTAGTAACCACCTAATATTATCATCCTCCCCATTTCTCCGCCTGCCACTTACTTTTCCTCTCTCGTTTCCTTCATCTTTTTCTTCTTTTCTCTCTGACCTGTCCTTCTTTTCCCTGTCCATTACCATCATTTTTCCGCGATGGCTACTATCCTACAAGCATGTTCCAACTAATACCACTTAAAGTATACCAATAATAAATGTCCGTATTAAGTTTCATCATGGTCATCATTATCATCATCTTCATCATTCTCGCCCCATCAGCATGACGAGCAACACCTTCCAAAACTTTTTTGTTTTGTGTGGGGTTCTCCCGATGCCTCCTGCCCGGGAGTTTCATATCCGTATAGTGGAAAGAAAGGAGTGTCATTATGTTGTCATTTTCGTTGGCATATGGTGTCACTTTGATTGTATCAAACGATCGCCTTTTTTGTCATTAACACTCCTGCCGTCATTGTTGCTGATGGTGTCATCGCTTGCTTTACAAACAAAATATTACATAATTTTATATTTCCTTTCCCCCTTTTTGAACAACAGTGTTGTGCCGAGGAAAACAAAAAGTGGACGAATTACTGGAATACTTTTAATGCAATCCATTTGTTAAGCACAAGTTTTACCAGTGGTGTAACGGAATGCGGCTTTCGTTTCGGCGGTCACGCCACATGAATGAAATGAACGAATTTTACCTAATAAAAGAATAGGGAAGAATGTATACAAATGCATACTATCTTAATGCAGTTATTTCCCTGTAATTGACAACTGGGATGAATTTTCCAAGAAAGAAAATATTTCGTTCTATATAATGTGCACAATACATGTACTTTTAAAGGCGAAATGTGTATACGTAGACGTTTGTGAGGTTTTTGTTTTTATTAATGGTTTTGGTGTTCCTTTGTTGGTTTGTTTCTGCCGTGCTTGGAAAACCTCGAGATTCAGTACAACGGACAATTGGGTAAGCTCCTTGACATATTTTTGTCGAGCTCATTTATTCTGATAAAAACTCGCATTACAGAGATGACACATGAAAGGGATTCTTCTACAAGAGAGATTCTAATTAATGACGGGATGAAAAACATACATACACACACTGTGTAATCTTTAACAGAGAAATGCATTTCAGACATCCGTTTTGGTTCAACCTGCTCCCTACTCGCGTATACTTTAAAATAAATTTCGAAAAGCAGAAACTGCTACCCACGCACTGTGAAAGTTATGAGGAAACTGTGCAGTGTCCATAAAGGAAAGCATTCGTCAAGTCTTTAATGATGGGTGAGTAACCTAACAAACTGCTTAGGTTCACCAGACCAGGCTACCACCGTATTTATTTTGTACCCGTTTCCACCGAGGCCATTGCCACCAACACACCAACTTTCATTTTTTGCAAGATAGGAAGTGTGCTGGTAATTCCGGAACACGGTCCGTAATATTTTTGACACACAGAATGTGTAGGGATGAAATAAAAACTTGAATCAGACACATTTTTAACTACATTGCCGAGCCTCGAAAAATGGCAATCATGTAATTACACTGGTTACACAACTAGCACATTTCTTTAGCACAAAGAAAAATGTTAAGAAACATTGTAACCTTCTTACATGACACATGGTTCTTTTCTTTCATTAAACGCGAATCCGCTGCTATTTTTATTAAAAATAACCGAGAAAATGCTTAATAACCTTTATACGGTGTGGCGAATATTTCCGCTCTACACCTTTTCTCCTTTTTTCCCTAAAGAAAGAGAACAATTGCATTTTTACTCTGGTTAGTAAAGGTTATTTAACCCGTGGTTTGCGCACTGCATACCTTCCAGTACATTCCAAAAGAAACGACATAAAATATGTTCTAACAAAGAGCTCATCATTTCCTCTTCTGTTTCTTTTCCTGGTCTTGCTACGATCTGACTTTAGCGCCAAAAACGAGACCTTCACACCGAAAATACTGACCGGGATCACAAATAGTAGACTACGTTTCAGAAGACGTGGAGAGGTACGCCAAAAGTCATGTATCATCAACCAGATCCCTGCTTTCATCTCCAAAATACCACACAAGCCTTTTGACCAGGTCGAACAAAAATGTGTGGTTGCACACACTGTGGTAAAAACCGCCTTTTTCTAGCACATTTTCACTGCCCTCTGTAACCAGAGTAGAAATTCGTATCGCTTCCCCTATTACAATAACTCCATCGTGTATTGCGTATTCCCTGCTCTTGTAGGTAGGCTCTCTACGAAATTTTCGACTCATTTTGGGTTGAAGCGAGTGGTATGCTACAATACACACACCTACCGTTGCCATCGTTATCCCTTCATAATGATTGTTACTCTGTGGAATTGCTTGTTTGTGTGTGTTTGTGGGTAGCCCACCTTCCTCCGAGGAAGAAGAGCGAGACAGTCTCTCTTGTTTCATCATTTTCAGTTAATAAACGTCCTCCCTTATGAAATTAACGATTGAGTTGGACATGTTGCCGAATATAAGGAACATAATAATAATATGTCTACATCCCACCCAACCTTTTTTATACATGAAGACCCTGGTCGTGCAGGAAACTCGATTTTCCTTTTAATATAACTTGGTTTGGTAGCCGCTTCTCCGGGCTCAACAACCAGTCACTAAAATTAAAGCAAGCGCATCTTCATTCTTCCGCGCTACACACCAACTATAGTGCTGTATACTTAAACTGTGCATCATCATAGGGTAGTTTTTGTACCTGCAGCAATATTCCCATTAATTGTACAAGCAATGTGCAATGTTCAAATAGCACAGGGGAAATGGCGGGAAAAATTGCCAGAAACAAAAAGGGCTGATGATGATCATGTTGAATTCACCCATTAAACATTACATATTTTTTCGGTACAACGAACACGGCAAGAATTTAGTGGAGACGATTTCCTACAAAGGAAATAGGAGAAACGGAGTAGCAGCAGGTATTTATATATCCTACCAGCATCGTTTTCCGTTCTGGTGGCGTTTTACTCGAGCTTGTAACAAAAGTGCAGAGATAGAAGCAGGAATTTTGTCGTAAAATCGACAAAACCAAAAAACGTTGAGGGCATCCACCGCACCACACCACGGACAACAGCTCGATAATGGAAAATCTTTTGAGGCAATAAAAAGTGACCAGTGTGTTTTACTGCCAGGAGCATTTATTACCTTATTTAGTATTCCACGAGGAAAGTTCTAATAAAAGCGGGGAATACAAAATACAACATTATTATGCGTATCTGTATTTATAACTCATAGAAGAAGCAGAAATCGACAGAAAACGGAGTTTTTTTATTTGAGGGAAAATATATTTGTTGCCTGTTTGTCGGGAAACGGACGGGGAAATAAAGACAAGAAGCAAAATAGAGTTATCATTAACATCATCGTGGCCGTGCGGAGCATCACGGTGAATTTGAGGTTGTCTGTCGGTAGAACAACAAGAGAGAGAGAGAGAGAGGAAACAAGTATTTAACAGAGTTTAGCTTTAATGAGGAAAATTGCCGATAGGTAAAAGTGGTATGTGTCTGGAATTATGTGGAAGGGAGTGTGCATGTGTCTGAGCAAGAGAGGGAGAAAGTAAGCATTTGTGTAAGAGGAAGAGAGAGAGAGATAACTTAATCAGGAGTGAAAGTTGTTGATGCCTCGCCGTCGTCCTCTCGTCATCATCACGAGTTGCTCCTTCGTTTTGTTTGGTTGGATGCTTTATTGCTTATGATGATGACGGTGTTCTTGTACCTTGGAGTTTCTTTTTGCTTTTTTATTGTTGATGTTACGAGACTCTTTTTCACCGATGCCACTTCATCATAATCATCATCATCATCTTCATCTCCACCACCACCACCGCCGTTATCATCGTAGAGATCCTTATTCTGGGGTTGAAAGGCTGCGAATCTGCGGCTGTCTTTTTTGGAACTAGGAAACCGGCAGTTTTCTACGTTTTTAACAGATATTTTTCAATGTATACTGCGCTTTCACTTTGGAAAGTTTTGTACCTGCTATATGTACGTGGTGTAAAGAAGTGGAGATGATAGGCTGGACTGAAGGAGAGATGAGGAAGAAGGGAAAAAAAGTTTTGTGTTGACGTTCCTCGCTTCCAGCGATATTTTTAGCTGGTACACAGAACAGAAACAAGGATACTCCTGATGATATAGTTGTATGGGAGAAAATGTTTTATTTTTGATGCGGCTAGATTTTGTGTACTGCTTTACCGGTTAGTCGAAAGGTTGTGCAACTTTATTGTATTATTTCCCGAGAAAGATCACTTTTCCAGAATGACGATAGAAAATGTACTATAATAAAGAGAAAGAGAGACCGGGTTATGGCTGGGATTGCAAGAGAAAGGGATGTTTAAATACTTACAAAAGTTGGGGCAGTTTGTAACTGTCGACAGGGAAAAGGCATTTTTTTCTTTCTCGTTTGTATTTGTCCTGCCTTCGGCACAATTATGTAAATATTTTGCATTGAAGGAAACTCATAATCACCTTTTTAAATTATGTAATATTTTTTAAGCTTTACTCATTTAGTTTTTTAAGAATCTTTGACGGTTCAAAATATATTATGTTTTTAGTACAGCGTTTTATTTATGTGGGCATTGTCGTTTTTGTTTACATATTGTTTATGTCTGGATATCATTAACGCTGTTTATACCAATATGCAAATGACTTTAATTTCACTAATTTTAGGACCCAACCATTGCGAAGTCATATTCTGTAAAGTTTCAAATTGTTCGATGTTTTCGTACGTTATTGGCATATTTCAGTTGTTAGCAATTTTTCCAGAGACAAACTTTAGGGGGATAAAGCCTCATAAAATATTTGAACTGTTTTAGCGCTGTAGAAGTTTGAATTTTTGGCGGTAATGATGTAGAACAGCGGGAAATGCTGTTAAGTGCAAACCTTCTGCTTTTGAACTTTTCTGCTCTCAAAAAGTCCAGAATCCGATCACCAAAGTACTGTATACCGCAAACGGAAGAAATCTCAATAACATTTCATGTTGTGGCCTATTAAAGTAGCTTAATTAGGTGACGGTTGACAGGGGCTTTTCTAATGGAGAAAATTAGTTCTGGAGAAAGCATTTGACATGTTCCCAAGGGCAAGATATAGTACGCCAAAAATCAGTCATTTTTTTCGTTGTGCGTGTGACGTTCCCTAAAGTTGGTCTCACAGCAGGAGGATACACCAGGAGGTTGTTTTAAGGAGCCAAAATCTTTCAAAGGAAACTTTTATAAAGACGTGGGTAAGCCGACCTTCCTGAAAGTTATAAGAAGTTTTACTGTCAACCACTGTGCATAGCAGGATCCGTTTACTAGCATTTTAAACTGAACGGTGTATAACTCAAAATTTGACACAGTTATGGCCCCATAAATAACTGGTTTATGGAGTACTAAACTAGAAAATTTATTAATTTGATCAAAATCCGCAACATTGGCGGCGGGGTGTGCTTCTAACTAGCATTTCACCAGAAATACCACATATGTGTGTATATGCGTATGGTTTTGACATCTGAATCAAATGCCTCTCTTCGCTCTCTCAGTTTCTTAAACTGAGTGGGTGGTAGCATTGGTGATGCATTCTTTTATTGCTACCTGCGTATTTACTACTAGTACTTCTTATATCGCACAAAAGCGTAATGTCAGCCCAGCCGTAACGGCCCCAAAAAAACAGGTGGCCCGAACCAACTCGTTTTGTGGCTGTGTGCACTCTTTATGTGGCCCTTCCCCTGAAAGTTATTTGACATTGCCACACGCTTAGATCAATTCCATTTCCAACAAAAAAAGCAGCACATAAAATCGTCTGCCGCGGGAAAAACACAAAACAGCCAATAAACTCATCAAAAAGCCTATTTAAGTATTTTATTACCGAGGAAAGTCGTTTTCAACTCACTTGCGTAGGAAAAAGAAAGGCTTTTCCTTTTGCTGTTTTACCATTTTACCAAATACCCTTCAACTTTACAAGGTCATTCCCTTACAAAAGGCCAAAAAATACCATTCCGTAACCGCTGTGCACTGCACACTCTCCCCATAATTGTAAGTTGCTTGCATATATCCCGTCTTTAAAAAACTACTTTTCGTGCGAATCTATTCTTCTGTTTTACGTAGCATCCCTTCCAACACACACGCACTCTGGAATAAAACCCTTTGTAAACAAACAAGCAAACAAAAACCTTCTGTTGCGTCAGACAACCACCCGGGCAGCTGTGTCAAAATCCTCTGGCTTCTATACCCTAACATAACTTATTAGAGGGATTACCTTTCTTTCTATTCCTAACAACTTACCAGAAAGTCTCCGACATGTATAAAATATGCGTAGAAAATTATTTCTCTACAAGAACATTTCTCTCTCCTCTTTCTCTCTGCCTCAAATTATTTACCGGCCGTACAAACAGAGCGAACTCAATATAATACACTCACAATGAAACTGCCGGGCAATTCCTTCTATGACTTACGACTTACGTTTCACTGTCTACTAATATTCAAGAGGGGGAGAGGCCGTAACTATTAAAACTAGTTGAAACTTTTGGCAGTTTTCACCAACAGTGGAAAAGTATTCTGACCGAAAGACAAAGGGAGAAGGAGAGTGGGATGGATAGATGGCACATTTGTTATTCATATTGTAACAGACTTTGGGCACGGCAAGGTTCCTTGCCTGGAATATTCTTATTATCTTTGGTGGAGTATAAACTTGAGTAGATATACACGCACATATACACACACATGATAATTATGTCTGCAACCTCATCTATAAACGTTAACTTTTCCCTTTCCGTGAAGACACCTCGTTTTAGTAGCAGCCTCTCGTCATCTTCATGTAGGCCATTGTCTCTTGATCTTTTCTCCGTTTTTCGGTGTAGACTCTCTTACCCCACTAGACATTTTCACACATAAGTTAAAGTAGGAACGGAGTATACAGGGTAATTCGGGGAGTAAAGTGGTATATACGTATTCGTTAGTGTCTTAAGTGCCATTTACAACTGCCTCTGAAGCGGTAGTATAGTCAAGTGGATTGGATGAAGGACAATTGTAAGACAGCTGACGTCTTCAAAGTAGATAATGTACTACTCATTCTTCTCAATATACCGGGTACCAGTACCCTGTACTCTAGTTTCGGATGGCAGAATGCGTCTCGGGAAAGGGAGGAAACAGGATTCTCCCTATTTCCACGCCGTATGTGCTGAACAGAAACGGAATACAACTGTCACGTTTTGGAGAGAGAGAGAGACAGAAAAAAACTCAACCCAGTGACAACAGTTTCGAGAGGAAAATTCAACGAGAGAAAATTTTCTCTTTTTTAATCAAGTTCAATGTCCCCTCGTCCTCGCAGTAGTTACACACATGTGTGGGTACAAAACGCACCCAAGTACAGTACACATCCCCACATTCACAGAGTCATTTTCGTCATAAAGGCATTTCCAGATAATAACATACAGCTGTCATGATGTGTAGAGCCTCCTGGTTTACCGTCTTTTTTACTGCCTCGTCCTCGTTCTTCTGCTGCTCTCGTTTTCCCTACCTGAGGCAATATTCCTCTTTCTGGAAGAACAAGAAGGAAAAAGAACAAACATCAGAAAGTCAAGTGGAATCGTCAGAAGAGAGAAAAAAATATCTCCCTATGTGAAAAAACCAACGAAGGGAACAGGGCATGCTACAACAGCATTATATTTGGGTGTCTACGACAGGTTATGGAAATATATACAAACCCCAGCTGCCGCGTGTGTACCTGAAGGTATCGCGCGTGTTTCAGATAAATTGACAGAGATATCTAACGCTAGGTACTTCCACGAAGTATTTTCTCCTTATTTTCCACATTCTGGGAAAAAAAATATAAATAGGCAGAGGGGCATGCATACATTTGTACACAGACATATATATACACCCTGTCTCCCTTACTGTCCCTGAAACTTTTGTTTGAGGCTTGTTTTGAATCACACCCGAATTCAAGCTCCATGTTCTAGTGACAATATCTCAAAAAAAGTACAGATGAAAAAAACTGTCTTGTTTCTTTACTTGTTTCTTTCTTCTCCTTGGATTTTTTCCCTCTCCCGTTTTCATTTTTGTCCCAGTAACTTTGTACTTGCTTGATTGTGCAAAGTACCCGGGTAACTTATACTACCACCACACAAGATGAGGTTGTATCAGCATCCTTCTTCTCCTCCTCCAGTTTCCCCGACAAGCGGAACAAAGCCAGCTTACAAGAGCAATAAAGCGAATAACTGTTTAGCATATGGGTGGATATGCAATGTTATGTAATGGTGGTGGTGGGGGGGGCAGGGGAACCAGCGGTGGAGGTGGCGGTAGATGGATGGATCCACACCACACACACATATCATTCGGGGAGTATATAAAGCAGATGGTTTTCCTAATGTGTTACGTACATTTTGGTGTATATTCGGGAATTGTGGAGGATGCATCTCTTTTTTTCCTGAATCTTTCCCTCTGTTCTCTTGCCAATCTACACAACAAAACAAGACAGAGATATATTACTGTTGCGACTTGTGTTTTGTGTTCTTGTGTGTCTGTGTCTAGAGATATCTGCAAATGTGCTTCATTCCTCTATTTTCTCTTCTCATTCTCTCTCACTAGCTGTAAATGTGTGTATTTGACTATCTGAAAGTTTTGTTGCTACTGCTGCTTTGCCAGTTTTAAAGTACAACCATCACTGCTGTTGTTGCTGTTGTCGTTGTCGTCGTCACTGAGCCGATTTTCTTACCTTTAAAACATACTTCTTGTTACTTTGGGTTGTAGCATTTTTTCCTGCTTACATCAAACGTACCTATGCGGCAGCATTGTGACGGGGACTACTTGTTTGCTTTCATACTTATTCCCACTCTCAATCCCTAGAATAAGACAGGGAAACAATAACTGAAGACAGAAAACCGAAAAATCTTATTTTCTCCAAAATACCCTTGCAATGTATATACCTTCATTTCCTCAACATACATACAAAAAGAAACGGATAGCATGACTGAAACCGTTTTCTCTCTGCCATTGCTACTGTATTTTTATTATGATCACGGCCCTGCAACGAAAAGAGAAATGGATTGATGATCCAGTCGACAATGCACAGATATGCAAGCCTAATAACCACTCGACGCACCACTGCCACCATCCTTCTTACGACAGAGCGCATCTATCAGATTTCACCATGATGATCGTCATTATCGTATCATCTTTCTCGTTTTCACAGTCCTCTCTCTCTCTCTCTCGTTGCTTTTCCGCTATGACTAGTTGTGAGAAAATGTGTGTGTTCCTATCCCTATATATGTGTGTGTCAGTGCACGTTCAGTTCACTTTTATGTCAGCTCTTTAAGAGCCACTCAAACACTTGATTTTCATTCACTTTGCTTGATGAAATGAGATGAGTAGAGTAATAAGTATATGGAGTAGCAGTGGTTGTCGTAGTGGTAGTACAAGTTGGAAGCAGCTGCAGTGATGGTGACTATGGTGAGTAGAGAGAGAGAGAGAGAGAGAGAGAGAAGAAAGGATGAGTGAAATGTTGTGATCTTGATCATCTCTCTCTCTCTCTTTGCGTCTGTCTCCCATCCCGTCATCCAGTCACTTACCCCATTCCACCAGGCATTTTAACAGTTGAGTTGCTGTCTAAAAGTGATCCTGTGTTTTTGTTTGAATGAAAGCTCATTAAAAGTGGGTAATCGAGCCCATGATTAGATAAACACTTAATTCCATACAGCCAGCGACACTCCCATACTCTCTGCATCTTAATACAGTATTTACCTGGAAATTTGTGTGGAAAATGGGCATTTCCATTTCCTCGTCGTGTTTTTGAAGACTGCTAAATTACGCTGTGGAAACACACCTTTAGGGAAATTTTTCCTTGTGTTAACTCCCCACTGATGAATCTTAGCTTACCCTGTAGCAGGGCCTGATTTGCACCGGCAAAACTTTCCATTTCTCCGGTTTCTGGAGAATACCGCGTAGAATACGGAATCGTTGTCCCCATTTTGTGTTCTTCCATTAGTTTTATCCCTCTTTTCTATTATTGCCGACTATCATCATATCACATCACTTTTTACTCTATATTTTTTGCCAACAAAAGGAAATGCAAATGCAAATTATGGATGGATGAAAAGTGCCAAGAATAGTAATAAGGTATATTTTCCCCGGTCGTTTTACAAACCATGTCGAAAAAACATGCTGCACATGCTAGAAAATACACCCATTCTACAATTTTATGTGACGTATTATAAGACCGGTCTCGTGATACTTTCTTAAGAAAGAAAGAATCGTCAAGCTGGTGGTGATGATGTGGTATTAGCTCGTCAGTAAAAAGGACATTTGCACAAAAGGAGGCCGTCTATTTCTGTAATGTCTCTCTGTGCGTTTCCATACTAGTAGTATCAGTTGAAATGTATGTACAATGCAAGACGAGAAAATGAGGTTGCATAATCCTTGAATTATCTGCTTTACCCAGTTGGCTCTCCGCAAGGTCTTTGTCGCTCCTTCGAAAAAATACACCCGCAAAAAATCCGTCACAGTGAAACTTTTATACCGCCCTGTCGTGGAAGACCGAGTGTGTTTGTGCACTCACTTGCACCACGTGGGCTTTTCTCTGTCTTTCGGTGAGTATTTGCTTGTCTGCCACAAAAAATGCGGAGAAAGCAATTGGAGAAAAGTAGGAAGAGTAATGATAATGATACAAAAAAGAGACTCTCGCTTTCTGACGACGACCAAAACTATGGTTGCCTGCCGCAGTGTGCCACACTTCAAAGCTTCCCCCTTTCTTTCCACGGACGTCAATGACTACTCAAGTGAACACGGCTCTACAAAAAAAACAGGCATTGTTAAAAGTCTACCACATCCTATGTATATACCCCTATGTACATACATGGTTACAATGAAGTTGAAAAAAGGAATAAACTTTTCAAAGTCTCATCCTCATCATCATCCTCGCCTTTGTCGGCACCGTCTTTACTAACGCCACTACTTATTTCATGAGAGAAATCTCCATTCTTTCGCACAACGACTTCCAACTTTCGTTTTGGTAGCGCCCGTTTTCCCCGGTAATATTGCGATGCTCTTGGCATTGAATCATCCACATTCAACAAATGTGTAATAACGCAGCATATCCCGCCATTTAAAGGAAGTAATAGGATTTGTGTCGTTGTGTATTACACGACTCCCACAACTATTATCATAACTGATGCTAAAGCTGCTGCGTTAGTGTCAATGAAAAAAGTGCACAACATTCCGTTCCATGCTGGGCATACTGCGGCAATGCTTTTTCCTTGACGCAACGTTTAGTTGTTAAACTGCTGCATTTGTATGCGTTACTCGGCCGTCCAAACAAATCAGAACTTGAAACGGACGGGCATGGACAGGGGATGCGAAAAGGAATAAGAAAATTTATTTCAGAGACGAGGGTATTTACGCACTTTATAGGGATGCAGAATTGTGTAGGTAGATAGTATGTCTTGCGCCTCCTGTCAGGAGTCCGTTAACAGCATCAACTTAATACAAGCAGAAAAGTGGCTAGGTTTTCCTAAAGTGGAAGAAGTGACAGAGTATCTCGGAATTGAAGAGAACAATGTCAGTATTTTTAAACGGGCATTTTTTCTAAATCCGACGACTACTACGCACACTTACACACAAACACACTCACATGCCATTTCAGATAAATGCTTGTACGTTGTCCTTTAACAGGATGAGTCTCTTTTCTTTTGCAAGGGAGAATGAACAGGGGAGAAGGGAAAAGAAGAAAGGAAAGAGAGGGTGAATCGCGAGACGGAATTGAAAATGTAAACATCTTGGAGAAACGACACTTTGGGGAATTTAAGGTAAAGGAGAGAGAAAGAGAGAAAGTGATGGCCAAGCAGAAAAGGGCAAAGTAAACAGGGAATAGGTAGATAGGATAGATATAAATGCAGGGATGTACAACAACAACAGGATTGGATCTAAAGAGCTAAATAGGAAAAAATGCAGGACCATTGCCGGTATCATCGTCGTTGGTATCATCAGAAGGACCTGATCAACATACCATCCTTTAAACCCATTTTCATTCTCTTTTCTCTCTCTCTCTTGTTGTGTTTGTGCATGGTGGGAAATCAGGATGCTGCTGATTTCCCCGAGAAAAAAGAAACAGCCAACAGAATGCTGTAAATCTCTTCATTTCTTTCCCGGCTCGGGGTTGTTTGCGTGGTTGTCCTCTTTTCGAATGCAGACACATATCAATTCCTCGTTTTTGTGTTTTTATGCCGGCTTATACAACGAAAAGGGTATATTGACTTGTTTATACTTTCTGTGGGACCTTGGGAGACACAGTGAAGGAAGAACAACGACAAGTCGACAAGATCTATGTATGTGTATTCATCAAAAAAAAGTTGTAGCGGGTTGGTATCGCCTTACCAGAACACAAACACCCAGCTTATTTACATGAACTGCTGTCAGGTTGGTATAAAAACGGGATAAATTTCAAATACAAAAGGAAAATGGTAATGAAGATAGAGATAGGCTGATGAGAAGGATGATCGGAAGAAAAGATTTTTTTTCTTCAAAATGTATTTTTGTTGACGTCGTTGATACAAACTGAAAGTGGCATTGGGGAGGAGAAGGATAATGGTGATCTTGCATTCACTTTATAACTCATTCATTTTATTTCCCTATCTATCAGTTATTTCTTTCAAAAATATGCAATTCACAACGCACCCTCTTTGAAAAGTGAATAAGACACGGGAATTTATGGAAACAAAAAAAGGCACAAAAAATAATCACTGCTTATACCAGAAGTAAAAAGGAGAAGGATCATTGAATTCAGTTTAAAATCGTGGAATAATCTACTCTGATATTTATCAGGAATTGGTAAAAGTAGTGCACAGTGCAGCGTTATAGCAGATCCAATGAAGAATGGATGTGCATACCTACTATGTAGTGCAAGGACACAAAAGAAAACTAAGATACAGGGCGGCAACAATGTGCGATACATTTTCTTCTCCACTCGTCCATTTCGATTTTTTCGTGTATCACGCCCGTGTTTACTTTTGAGGGGAAACGACATTATTTTGGATGATGCTGTTCTAAGCAATCTGATCAACAGATAGATTATTGTAGGAAGGATCGGCGAATCTGTAGATTTTTTAACAGGCTGGCATTTTTTCCGATGGCACATAAAAAAGGGGGACAGAAGAGGGAAACGATTAGGAGAAGAGAAGAAGATATGCGGGAAAGGAGACAATGATCCTCATTGTCTTTTTAGGTTCATTTCTTTATCAGGAAAAAATGGTGAGACAGGGGAAATCATGGGAAGATGCGTCACGGTTGCCTTCATACTGGTTGATTCTTTTAAGGAAAAAACAATAAACATCTTGTGACGCGTAAAGTAAAAAAAAAGTCACACAGAGTATGACTGGCTGGAATGTTTGGTGAAAATCCAGACTGTTTGTATTTCTGAAGGACAAGTCAATGACCATTTTCAGGGCGACGAGACATGTCCTTGACTTTATAAACTGCAACAGGACAAGATGGAAAACGTTGGGTTCCGAATTCAATGGCTCAGTGATCCAAGTCGTAATAAACGGAGGGTCGCAAATTGGAAATTTCGGGAGCTTGAGCTTGACCATAAAATCAGCCAAGAGGCAAATAACCAATCAAAGTATTGGAGGAGGGGTAGAGAGTAGTTTTTATTAGGCCGTTTTAGCCCTATTGTATTTATTTCTGTTTGGGCTAAAAATGCATATAGAATTTCAATGGATTATTTCAGTAGTTGTTGTACTGTACCCATTAAATGCTATATTTAAACAATTTAGTTATTTTAAACAGACTTGGACGACAGCATATATCTTTCATAAGACAAGTATTTCACGTATGTTGTATAGATAGATCAATAACAAGGTACCTTGTTTTAAATGTCCATCAAATAAATATTTTTGCCAGGTTGGAGTGGTTCTGCCTGTGGGGGACAAAATAGATTTGTTCAGAACAAATCATTAAAATTACGCTCTTTTTCCCAGTTTTACATTGTTCAGAAAAGATGTAGTATTTATAAACATGTTGTCGTCCCTGTCAGGTTATGTTCTTTCCTATGATGTCCAAATGCCCGCACACCCTGTATTTTATGAATGATCGCCAGACCACCCACCGACAAAGAATACATACAAAAATATTTTCTTGTATCATGGCGGTCCGCATAAGCCTGTGAATAATTTATAGGTTTTATCGACTTACTTTGGATTGATTGATTGTAGAAATATGGAAATGAGAACCAGCACGTCGAAGATATTTACTCTTCAGATATTTTATGATGTTGCAGCTATTAGTGTATTAGTTAAACCAATCGGAAACTATACATACACAACTTATACACCCTCCCTTTCCCGATACTTTGTGTAGTATTTCTTTTACATATATTGCAAACGAATGCACCATTTGATCAAGAACTGCACGCACAACTAGAGAAAACGTGAGAAAATTGCAATTAGTGACAAGAACAATCCAGTATCATTTTACCCCAGCAGGACGTGGCATCTTTACATGAAAACAGTTATAGAGATGTATATGTAACCTTAAAATATACCGTTATATCTCCACCTGTTCGATCTGTGTCACATATTTTCGCTATTTATGCTTTTCTGAAACACAATATCAGAATAAAAAGTTTGCTTGCATTATTGTCTCTACTAAAAGAATCAGCGCATTCCTACTACTACCACAAACAATTGCTGCTAAATTTTTGTATAGCTACTAATATGCAACAAAAGAGCGCCGTAAAATCAACTGTAGTATTTTTCCCCTTGAACAGTCGCAAGAACTTTTCTTTCCCAGAAAGCCAATACTCTTATAAATCAAACTATCCTGCTCCATTTTCTCTTATCTCCCAAAGAGCGCTTCCTACTTAACAATAATATTAACATCCCTTCTGCTGCTGGAAGTGTAGAAACCACAAGTTTTTACGGTACAATCCTTTTATTTGTACACTATTGCCGTCTTTCTCTTTCTAGTTTGCTGTTCTGATTTGCGTAGGTGTAAACAAAAACTTGTGAGACTTTTTCTTCAACATACGTTACTTAACTTCTTGACGATTTTCTACATAATAATGCATGGAGATAGAGAAATTTTCTGTCGTTTATTCGCGCAGCAGCTACTTTTGATGCTGCTTCTGTAGTACAAAGATATTTCTGGATTGTCTCCCAACAGATTTTTGTTTTGTTAGCTACTCGCTAATGTAAACACGTCGTATTACGAATTCTCATTTTTATTCGCACTTTTTTCTTCACAAAAGATATTTTGGAAGAGCAGAGAGAAGAAAACTGTTCTGTGACTAAAGAAAAAAATCATTCAGAGAAAGAAACCAAGGGAAAAAGAGCAAAAGAACATGTGTCTTAGTTTGTTCCTTGATGGATTTATTACAAACTCTTCTCCTTGTGTACCAGTAACTCCCAGAACAACAGCGTCTTCCCAGCTTTCATCTCTGGACACGAGTATAAATTTACCTACAAGATTTCTCGTTTCCATTTCTCCTTTTGTATATCGGCGCTACTCGTAAAATTACCCCCTCCCGTTAAAAAAGGAAATTTTTGTTTAGAAAAGCAAATCAATGCTCAATACAAATCAAAGAGTCAGTCAAAAAATGTAACGTGTTTTACACTCTGCACACGAAGGTACTCGACAAAACACCCCGGATGATGATTATGATGATAGGATACGTGTGGCAATACAAATACTATTTTTTCCTTCCTGGTTGCATTCAGAAACCCGGAACCTCTTGCCAAAATATCATTTTTACATATAACTCACACGTAACGTAATAAAGATCTTTAAATTGTGCAAGTCATCCCAGCAATCCTCCTTCCCCGAAAGAAAAGTCTGATCTTGAGGATATATCCGGAATTTCTATTTTTGATAATATTATCCCCGCGTTAAAACATCCCCATTTCAAATTCAAAATCAAAATGTATCTCCACGCAAATAAAACGCATTCCGATATACTATATATGAGGGTAGATATAGTTTGTTCCCATTATATTATAGACACATGCATACCCATCCTCTCCCATAAACTAATTTTGAGGGATTTCTAACGATCTCAAGTGCTTTGCAAACTAACAAGGAGAAAAAAGAGCACAGCACAGCTCAAGAAGTATTTTTTTTATTCAAGACTATACTCCTTCCTTGGTAGCAAAGAAAAAACGCATATCCGGTTGGTCGGAAGTGGTACGCAACCCATCTCCCCTCGTATGAATATGAATGTCGGGTGTAGGGGGAAAGTAGTAAAGAAGCAAGCAGACAGCTTAGTGTACTCTCTTCTTAAGTCGGTTTACAAGGAGTACGACTAGCAGCAGCAGCGCTCTGGAAATAGGATCAAGTCCAATTTCTTTTTTTATTCATCACACTTAAGAAATCAAGTAGCAGTGCTGGAGAGAGTGGTGGTAAGTAGCGAAGTGAAGTAGCAAAAAAGCTGCTGCTGCAACAAGGGCGAGGAGGGAGATGAGAAGGAGAAATGAAGGGAAGAACTGAATTCTTCCCTTATCAGATCAAACCAGAAAGACTCGATATTGGCATGCAACCATGTCTTTTCATCGTGCACTGCATAGCTCGTCTTACTCCTTAATATCACTCTGTCCGACTCTAGTCGCATAGTGGTGGCGGCGGATTGCACGGTGGTGGTGGTAAAAAATAGAATGAAATGCAACTACTTTTAGTGTTTCTCGTCTCCATCTGTATCCACCACCTTTACAGAAGCAGGAGGGGCGCCTTATTGAGAAACAATCACGGATTTTTTTTTCTTGTATTTTTTTCGAGTGTATTTATCCACCTCCACCACCATCTGAAATCGGCTTCTTTCTTTGGGAGAGGAGGGGACGTAAAGAAAACAAACGGGGATGGAAGTAAAAAAAAACAAATCTGGGCAGAAAATATCTATGCACACGTATTGTTATAAGATTCCTTCCAATATTGCTTCTATTTATGCTGCTGCTGTATTACTTTTCCACATCCCTCGGTCGGTCCTGTCGTTCAAAAGCGTTTATTACGCAGAGAGGGTAAACCGTCATAAACATGTTTACATTTTCTGGTATCACCATTATCATCATCAGGATCATCGTTAAACGTACAATGGGTGTCGTAAAATTGAATCATAGTCACAAGTACGTCGTGCCCGTTTTTCTATTTTCCCGCCGGAGAAAAAAATAGAAATCCATTCCAACATTTTAAAAATTGATCATACCCTACGTTGTCTATCCGTTTAACGTAATGGTAAATTTAATCTCTTTAGAGAAATTGTCTTTATTAGTGTTCGTATTACAGCCTGTTTTATTATTTTTGAAATTTTCAAATTTATATTTTTTACCGCGTTTTTTGTCTTTTTAATGTTTCTTCTAAACAAGATTGATTTTCTTTTCTACAAATCGTTTATATTAAAAAAGCGGTAAAATGTTCCTGCTAATCTATGAAACAATGTCACGTTCCACACAGATATCCATGCCACGATCCACCGGTCAGCGAGAATTTATCAAATCACAGCAAAGTGAAGAGGTCATTCGTATGTGCTATTATTTTAGTACCCTTCCGTATATTATTTTGATTCTCGTGTTGAAATCATCCACGTACCATCTGTCAAATACGTTCAGATGCTGCCCGTTTGCGTTTGTTTGGAAAGTCTTTTATCGAATCTAGATAAGCAAGGAATAAGTAATAATAAAAATGACGCAAAATGGCTTTCCTCATAATCCAGATGTTCGACACACACACACACACACACACACACACACACATACATATATACATACACGTACACATAGTTTTCTCCTTTCACCATCTCCATATGTAATATATCTGGCAAAGCAGAAAGAAATCTGCGTAAAAAGTGTGAAATAGACATGACACGGGAGAACGCCAAATGTTCCCGCTTGCAGTGATGCAGACCTCCCTTCTTTTAATATGCTATGAGGGTATATGTAGTTGTTGTCGTCCAAATCGACACGACTTTTTCTTTCTCTCAAAAGACCCATGTGTGTGTGGTCAGGCCTGGGCCATTACTCAAACCTGTCTGAATGAATGATCGGACTCTTATCAGATTTTGTGTATTTTTCCGCTGCGGTGATCTTTCAAGCATATGCCTTCCCTCTTTCCTTTAAGCAAGTACAGTGTAAGCATATATATGCGGTCTACGGGATAGGTAGGTATACGTTTCAAAAGGGAAGTTTTGTAGTAATGGCCATCGATAGCTTTTCCTTCTGTCCATTTTTGTAAACAAATTCTTCTTTCTGTAAAATATTGTCGCAGAGTTCGTTTTGAGAACGCGTGAATGGGGTTTTCAGGAGGAAAGACGCTCCCCAGAAAAAGGCACAGTGATAAAACTAGAAACATTTTTCAAAAAACGTACAGATCGAGTCATTTTTATGTCCTCAATTTAAAAAATATGTACATACACGAATGATAAATAAAGATGTTTGTTTTATTGGAAGGTGTCCAAAAGGTTTCCTTTTTTCCCAGCCGGGCGCCACTGTCTCTCCCTTCTTTACACATTCACACACTTGTTCTTCGTGACTCTTTCTGATTTTTAAAATATGCCTGGTAAAAATAGGCCTACTTATAACAAACGTAAAAAGGACATCACAATTTTTTATCCCAACACGCCCAAAATATGTTGTTAGAGGGATCTCTTTGATGTGTGATTCCCCGAAACACCAACCCATTTTCTTTTTGCTTGTTTTTCCCCGCTTTCATTTTTGTATTTTTTACAGTAAAAAGGACACATATTTTGTTCCCGAGAAATAAAATAATGGAAGAAATATGGGTGCACTCTGTGATGGGTACCTTGTATTTTTTGGGGCTGCCGAAGAAACATAACTATGTATGCATGTGTGTACATTTAGCATATGCGAGAGTGAAAGTCGTTGAAATAGGTATACTTTTTTCAAATTATCATTTCAAGCACGTTCACTATTTTGTGCTTTTGGCACCCTCAATAACTTTTGTCGGTACAGAAGGAGAACGAAAACAGGACAAAAGGGGTAGCGAGAAAAGCATAAGAAAAATTTGGAGCGTACCATATGTACAGAGAGCGAGTGGGAGAGAAAGTAATGTATGGTATGTGTGGAGACCTATTTAGACGTTTTACATGATAAGTCGTTTCTTACAATGGTACTTTGCGGGTTTTCAGTTTTTGATTAAAAGTTTTTACGCCTATCTGACAATAATTTTATTCGGCAGAAATTTTCAACATTACCGTTCATCTTTTTAATTTTTTTTGTTTCAAAGCAACAACCCCTTCTAATATTCCACACGCAATGTCACCATAAATACCGTCGGTAATCGATTTCTCTTTTGGACTATTAATAAATTTTCTGGAAAACAAAATACATTTAGACGCAAGAGGTAAAAGCAAAAATAGTATCGCATCTCCAGGAAAACGATAAAGCATAAGGTTGAGTGATGTAGTGGAAAAAAGGTAGGAGGGAATAGCAACACTAAAGCTTAAATAATGGTATACACGTTTTTTGTTGATTATCACATTGTACTTGTAAACCCAGCTATTTCTACCTTCTTCGAACGTTTATATTATCCCAGAAGACAAAAGTACAGTCATTGTTCATGTTGACAAAAACTCCGACAATTTTTCAGAGATCCTGGGAAACAAGGAAACATCTGTGTGAAAAAAGTCATGGCAATCATTTTGTAATTTGAGAGTACGTGTCGCCAACAAAGAGAAGAAATCAGTTAAATTGTACGTAAGTAAATAGAAAATCTGTTAATGGCAACAAAAAAACTCAACGCCGATAGGAACGCAATATATCTCTGATGGCAGAAGGTGTAGAAGAGCGAAAGAGAAAAGAAAGCTACAAAAATCCAACCCTTTTCATTTTCTTTGCCACCCCCGTTTGTAAAGGTAAACGTGTGAAACCGTCTTGCCAAGTATGTTTTAAAATGCATTTTAAAAATGTGGGACCACGAATTAGATTCACGCACAGGATGAAAGCAAGTTTAGCGAAGGAAATGTGAAATTGATACTGCGACTGGGTTTCCGTGGGAGGGCTCATGATGACAAACTTTCTTTTAATTTTCAGCCAAGATTTACATTTATAAAGGTTTTTCTTTCTGTGCCTTATTTTATTAAACAAAAGAGCAACGGTATTTTCACAAGGCATTTTAAGTTTCTTAATAAAATGGTATGCTCACATCTGAAACATCAGGCAGGACAGTGTGACCAGCCACGCCAGAGATTTAGAAAACTGTATTCTTATTTTAGAGGAAACGTGTGCGACTTGCCGTTGATTACTACTGTGTTGCGATTGACTGGCAGACATTCATCTCGACAATGCATGGCAATAAGGAAATAAATCTTTTTCTTTTCTGCTTCCTTTTATTTTTTGGGGAGAAAAAGAAAAGGGCAAGTCATAAGAAAGTAAGAGAGAGAGAGAAAAAAAGAATAAGAGAACGGGCAAGAAAAGAGAAAAAGCATAAGAACTTTATAAGGAGTAAACCCTGTTTCTGTTGACGACAAGGCTAATGAAAAAGCAAAACGAATGAGAATGGATGGAAAAGGATGAGAAAGACATA
>JAHZNE010007987.1:0-27508 GCA_027744055.1 Callyntrura sp. NNG-2020 | reverse complement strand
AGATGGATGAGACACCCCATTACACAAAGAGACAACTGAAGGGGTAATGTATTTAATGGATGGTTCATCCTTTCCGAAAGTTGCTAGTGGCTGGTGCTACAGCACTGTCAGCAAATATGTGATAGTGACTCTATACAATATGGACACACTGTATTTTCATCGGCTCCCGAATACACGGCGTGACGAAATAAATCAAGGAAAAATAATAGGACGAGTAAAAGAAGCTATCTGTCTTTAAGCATTTTAGCATATTGGTGGCGTAGCGTACCAAGTAAATTTACAGTTTCATTGTCAAACTGGTACACGGCACTGGGTTCATTGTCAGGTTGCGTTATGGTACATATGTACTTGGAAGGGGATATGTAAAAAGGGAATTGGCAACAAAACGTGAAATGTAAACTCTCTCCCATGCGTGTACGTTTTCATCTGTGTAAAGTTGTTCTAATAGAAATTTATGAGTATAATTATAAATGGAGCACAGTAAATGGTTTTTGCGGTTACGGTTAGAGCACATAAATTGAATTGACTTTTGACAGGAAACTGAATTAATGAGAGTACATGGTGCCTATATTAATGAGGGTGATTGTTTGTCTAGGACCATCATAAAAAAGTGGGTTGGTTATGCACAAGCAAGCTTGTTTGCAGCAGCTGGTGTAAGTGCAAAAAGTTGCTTTGTAACATTTAAGGGTAAAAATACAGTTTTGTGGTTTAGTTGGAAGTAATTTAATGAAAGTTGCAAAGTATTTTTTATATTATGGGAAAAGTGAGTTACGAGGAAATTTTGTCGTCTTCTACGAGCAGATGCAGAAGCATTTTCGTCGTCGTCATCATCATCACCCCCACCACCAGCTTCGTCCACGTCCTCCGTGCCAACAATACTTGATCCAAACATTCTTGGATCACCGCTTACAGCATGATCGCCCATTCTAACTGGAAAACTTTGGACAGCTCTGGACAGGTGTGGGTGACCTTTGCACAATACATTATGATGGTGAAATGATATAGTATCCCCTCCATCATCTCCTGACACTGTAATTTCCTCGTCTGGTGTTATGGCGATTTTGGGTTTTGTGGCGGAACGCATGAAAATCTAAATTGTGTAGATACATCATACACTTTTATGCGTTTATTTATATGATAAACGTTGGTGGGGATACAGTAGTGTGGACTCATGCATTTCAACATGATTGTGGATTCTTTGTTGGCATTCATTGGAGATGGAGTCGAGATCAGATGCCATTTTCTCGGAAAAGGAATCTCGTTTCTTACATTGTATATTTCTATAAAGGCAAATGGAGTAGTACAAAGGTTTCTGCTAAGACATGTTCCTCTCAGCAGAAAAATTTACTGTATAAAAAGTACACGATATGGATTAAGTTTCAATTCCAAGAGTTTTCCGGAGTATAGCCTAAATCACAGCGTTGAGTTACTTCCTCTGTCATCACGCATTTCTTCCATGGTTCCATCTTATCATTACTCGGCTATTATTACAAGCATGATTCGAAATTCGAAAAAGTACATAGTTTTGTGCCCCAAGGAACCTAACATTTGACGTTGTATAGATGATCATCGTCGTCCTATCATTTTTTTTGGTTTTCGAGTGAGTTTCAATGCGAGAATTTTATCCATGAAGATAAATTGAAATGTGGCGTGCTGCTAAAACTGTACACTTACCCCAGATTCAGACATATGAAAGATGGATTTCATAGATGGTGGGGAAATGATTTCTCCATCGTCTTTGGAGACGTGAATGTTAGCGGTTGAATGGCATGGAGGTTCCTCACGATACATTTCCGAAGCAACGGTGTGGGGAAGTTCTGTTGGTACGACTTCTTCCCAGTACTGATCTCTCAATAGCTCCGGATGGTTATTGTGCATCTCGTCAACAATCAAGTATGAAACCTACGATTAGAAAAAATGTTGATCAATGGAGCTCAATAGCACTAAATTGACGATCCAAGCGATATCAATGGGTATCCTATGTCTACTCTTGTTATTACTGATCCGGACAATACAACTTAATGGGATATCGTTTCAAATAAAATAAAATGACTAGCACAGACACGCCCAAAGTGTATTTGTGTTATATTTGTAAGCCAGTATCATATTATCATGAACAGGACATAATGCACTAATGCATATATCATACAAATCACCAAAATACATCTAGTTTGAACATACTTGCAAGTTTCGGTCGACCATCCAGTTCAACTCAAAATCATCGTCGTCATCACCAAAGGGATTTACTAGCGACTCGGCCACTTTCAACCATCCCATGTAGAAAAAGAACTAAAAAAGGAAGAATACAAGTTATTATACTCACATCTAGTAATAATAAGACTTCCACAACATAATTCTCTCGATATTAAAATGCACGGTTATAACGGATTCACTGAAAAGAAAGGGAAAGTTAGAAGATGTATCTACATAATTGATAATATTAGCGATACCACTACAGTTAATGTATTCTGCTCACTAATTGCAATTCAATCAAATTATTTACTTGTTATAAAATGTGTCATTTATTTCAATTAAAACATGTGTAAGCAATAATAGTCCATGGTAGTTGACAGACGGGGATGTATTGCATTAATGATTAGTTTGCTGTAACTGAACATGCCATATTCATAATTTGGTCTGCTTATGTGCAAGAGCAATGAAAGTTTACAAGTGCGGAAACATTACCAATTTGGGTAAGTGATGGTACTAACGGCAACGTTAAATTCATAATGTGACTCAGAAGGATTATGAGCAGGAACTGTCATGATAAAAGTTCTGGAAACAACTTTTGGACAGCACGACGAACGTGCTACCATAATGTTCACATGTAATATGGTATATTTTCAAAAAGTTGTACAATTACCACTTTTAGTAAGAGAACATTTCAGCCCTATATTAAAGTCTACATATTAAGTAAGTAGTACAAGTGTATAGGCCCGTCAACTGCAGTAACGCCTATGACGTTGGGTGACACTAATATTCACATTGGTTTTTTATTTGATCAATGTCAATGTGTTGTAAGTACGTACACCAGGATGATATGTAGATAATGGCAACATTCCCCTTCATGTGTGCTGTGAAGTATGTTAATTATAGCATAAACACGCTCTTATTTGAAAATTTAGTTATGAGATTGGAAATTATTTTGGCGGTATTTTCAAAAACATAAAAACTCAGTTCCATGAAATACATGTAGATCTTCCTATTTCATCTCCCATACGTTGCAAACCAGTGTAAATGGATATATGCATAATATGTCATATGCCTAAAATGGAACCATGTCAAGTATGCTGAGGGGATGATCATCAACTTCAAAATTGCTAAGTGTTCTACAACTATCATAAAGGTCGTTTGGAGTACAGGTATATAATATTTTAAGACATGCTATGACAAAAAGAAATCCTAGGGATAGTGATGGGACAGTCTATAAAAGTGAATGCTCACATTAAGGGTTTTTAAAAGTTACAAATGCTCCCGTTCCTAAATTTGTTACGCCTACTTTGACTTGTGGTACGTTGGCACAGGAAAGGAAAATTCACTGGTATCATTACATACAATTGAAAAGTCAAGAGAAAGGTGGACAGAAAAGTACTTCAGTTTTATCTATCTCCAGCGCTCCAAGGACGAAAAATAGAAGTGAGTATTGTGGATGAATCGGCATTCGCTTTATTATGTAGGTAATTTATTCCAGCTGTGGGCTATATGACGATAAAAGCAGACATTCTCGCATACACGTCCGTATTACACACATTCGTCCAGATCGTTTGTAAGTAAACAGGAGGGAAACCACTGCGAGCGATATAATTAATTACACTCTGAACATTCGCTTTTAACTAAATTTCTTACCCTAATGCTATACCATATCATTGAAGAAGTTAGACAATTTCTTCAAGGATTGGGAAAACTTTTTTTCCGCCAATGAAGATTATTAAAGATATCAGCTTCAAGATGACATCATAAAATAAATGCGATTTGCAGTTGCAACGATGGCCCAGACACCACGAATCCGACCCAACCCTACACCAAAGGTCCAAGTGATGTTCGTGAAAGACGGTTTTCCTAGAAAGGTGTTCCACAGTGGGACTTTCTCAGACTGAATGTTTATCGGTGGAGAAGTAAAGTGTAATATAAATAAGGACACTGCTCTGCTGATGGAATGAGAGTGACATTATGAAGAGATGATGATACATGATGTGACGTAATGGCTAAACGGAAAATAATGTACCAGTAGAACGTACTTTTCTTAATCTTATTTAAAATATACATGATGAAAGTAAAGATATTTGCAGCAAGTGAAGAATTGGAAGTTGGTTTCAAGATGTGGCATAAATGAATCATTGTTGGTTCTACCTGCTGGTAAATATGTATACTTGTAGAGAAATGTTTGTAATCAAGTTGAATGTGAAAAGGTGTTAGCAATGTCATTAGTTATAAGCAAATGTCAAATTTTAAAATTGCAATTTTTACGGAGGGTATATGCATTCTCCTTACTACGATTTTCATAATCCTAAAACTTTAAAACTTCCTAAAATTTTATTTTAAAACGTCACTCCAATTCGTTATGTAGATTAGGAAATATCATCTTCAAGTCCCCATCATTTCACATCAATAGGTAAATATATAATATAGTCCATATATTACTCTTTACTTTTCCGCCGAGAAAACATTTAATCAGAAAAATTCCCTGCCTAAAACATCTTTTCGAGTAAACAGTAGACCGGGGTAATATACTACCGGGAAAAGCGCCTGTAAACCATGCATGTGTCAGGGTCACATTAGGTATGTATGTTCAACGTAGCTTCATTTTCCATTTTTCACGAAATATCCAATTTTGTTTTCTTAAACTACGTGTTCCATACTTTTTTTAGGACAAGTAAAAATTCTGTTTTAATTCCAATGCACAAACATTTACTTCCTAGACTGTTACACGTAAGTAGTTGTCCAACTAAGCCGTCTCGTTTGTTTACAGTGCACAAAAGTGTTTCAAGGTCCTTTGACCTCCATAAGTATTCCCAGTCTTGAATGTATATATTTATGACATAATTGGCAGAGAACATTGCGACTACTAGGTTCCTCCTACTTCAATCAATAATGCTTGTATTAAAATTCATGAAATAGTTAGGTTTACAATTTTTCATACAAGCTTGGAATTCCCGCAGAGAGAAATGCACAATGTGTAAAGTACGTATTCATACGTCATACTAAGGAAAAGTATTTGGGATAGGTTACGTACTCGTAATTTAATAACTAGAAAACTTTTTCTAGTGTATACATATTTAACAATGGCATTATATTATAATCGCGTTTAGTATGTTAAATTTGTAGCAATTAAAGCAGATGCAAAACGAATGTTATATTATTCACTTGAAGTTAAGAGGAGCAGATTTTATTCTAACTTTTTTGGAAATGTTATGTGCTTCCTATCCTCTTGGGTTAGTTGAAAGTTTTTTTTTAGATAACAAAGAAGAATATAATAAGAAAATTTTCGACGAAAGTACAACCCTCACATTTCACTATTCATGAAAAATGTAAGAAACGAACTGTTAATGCTTGTTCTTCGCAACTTTCTGGCTGGATATATTACTCCCAAAAAGAAATGGTACAATAATAAAAACAGAATAATGTACTCTGTCAAAAAACTTTAGCAACTTTTCCCAATGATATTTATTGAGTATAAGGTATGGCTACAAAGAAAAAAAAACGGTATAATGCACGAAATAGAAGTATCGTCGATTCAATTTTTGAATTTTTGTATTATACCATGTTTATTGTTCAGTGTTGCCAGAAATATGGGAAATGACGTTAAGCGTGGATACCTTCAGTACACTTGTGGAAAAAGTACCTAAGCATTCAGGAGAAAAATCGTAAACTACTATTCCAGCTTTCAGCCGTTCTATCCATTGCTACCGCGTGCAGAGATTGACATTTCGCTGTGTTTCAAGCATGACGGAATAACATTGAAAGAACTATTTGCATTACACTTTACACTGCTAAAGACATATTATGCGTATACAGCGCAGGAAGTGAAACTTACATAAAGTGAAGAAAGCTTTCGTCAGAAGAAAATCCTGGCACACAATTTTGAGAAGCAAGAGAAACAACATTATGCAAATTATGGTTAAAAATAGCCAGAGAAAATTTCATTTGTAGAAATGAGAAAAGCTGTATGAATCCATTCCATTAAGCCAGTTAGTAGGGAAAAAAATTCGGAAAGATGCCACAGTCAAGCCTAACCCCATTTCTACTAACATCGCTTTGAGCACTGGAAACCGTTAGGCTGCAGAATGTAATTAAATTTGTACTTTCACTATGTTATGGATATGATACCTGCAGCGTAGTAAATATGGGGAAGACCAGGTCAAGCTCCGATTTCCCCGTTTTGGAGTCGGTGTCTGCTAAATCGGGGTCCGGTCGCAGCCACTGTCGTCCCATTACACAAGAAAGAAAGTAGGAATATACTGCCAACGTGACTACCTACGGACACAAACGGTAGCAGATGTACAAATACAATTTTTACAACGTTCTTACTATTTGCCAAACGACATAATAATTTCAGTAATAAGAAGAATAATAGTTAGTAGTATTACTACAGTGCTACAATAAGTGGAACTGCAGAAAGAGAAAAACATCTGAGCTCCCAGTTATCTACATACATGTTTTAAATAACAAAGACACTTGGGTATGTTTAATGTAAAGGTACCTGAGTATAAACGAGTGGAACGGAGATCCAATCATAACTAATCAGAATTCCACACCCAGACCGGAACTTATTGAGCTCATCTAAGATTGTCTTCACAGCAAAGTCGTCTCGAATTTTTCCTTCCTTTCGAGCTCTCGTCACAATAGTTGCTGCCCAAACTACCGGCAGCCACTGTTTTGAGTACCCAGGTACGGATCTATTTAATTCGTCAATGATCTCCTTCTCGTTCTCCAACAGTAAGCCTGCAAGGTTTAAAATATTAAAATGCCTATTAATTCTTGCCATAGTCAACTTTTTGTATAAATATTTCACAAATGTGTATAGCAATGCGTTTAGTAGTGTTGTTGCTGATTAAAAATGTGACATTTTCACTGCATACCTGCCTCAATTAGGTGGTCCAACGTAGGAAAGCGCTTTTTTACTCTAGGACTTATCAGTGTAAAGGCCATGGTCAATGAAAGGCAACAGTATCTCATAATGGTACGTCTCAGCAATCTTCCCTTTTCCTCCTGAATAAATATTTGCAAAACAAACACTTCTTACTTCACCGTGGCCATGAGGAAGTAATAAATACGGGTTTACGTAGAGATTACACAGTCGCAACTACAGCAGTCTTTATTAATATTGCAGCAGCAGCATCACTATGCTTTCACCCAAAATCCCTACCACGTTCCCATTTTCACCATGCTCTTTGGGGAATTTCGAGGAATATTCAAAAGAGAACCGGAAGGAATTTGAGAGGAGGCTACAAATATTTTTAAGACAAGCTGGAGCTGAATAGCTTTTAAAAATTCCTTTTGAGAAATATATCGTAATATTATTATCTCTATTCATTTACAGGATTACTTGTTTGTAAAGTATTTTGAAGCGTGACTAAACGGGATGTACACATCAGTCCCCATCCCAATCATTCCTGATAAATCATAATGATATGCTAAAATGTGTCATTTAATTCTCGACCGCATTTTCGTATATTCGAAACCCTCACAATTTCCTTTTAAGTTCAACTGAATTCCTGTTTTCTTGCTGTTGTGCGTCACCTCCAGTTAATAATGTAAATTTGCAACCTGGTCTCGCTGTTCCGAATACATTTTAGTATCTCGGCATTCGAAAACCACCTGAAAGGATTACCTGGGAAGTATACATTACCTCAACTATACCGCTAACACAGCAAAAGCCAACGTACTCTGTCCTGAAAAGGCCTAGCACTAGGAGTTCATCCATTGAGTTCATTCAAATTAATCAAACGTCATGCTTTCCGTCGTTATTTATTTATTTTAAGAGCGCGTTACGTATCCTCTTGCGTATAGTGGTGGGGGGATTCCGCATAAATTCAGAACCCTTTCCTGTCCAGGTCCCACACCACTCATGCCAATTTCCATTATGTTTATTTTAAAACTTCCAAACGTTGCATTATCATGATCGTTTTGCGCCGCAGAGCAACTTTCTCTCTCGAGCTGTGGTGTTAGCTTTACGATAAGTAATTTTTTGCAGTGCGCTCAATAGCGTTTCCATCGCAATATAAATATACCGATAAACCGAAGTGTGTTTGTGAATGAAAAGGTTAAAACGCGACGAGTGAATCTCTCAGACGAGATCCCGTTTTAGGGTGGAAAATCCTACTTCAGAAAAAAATGCACAGAACATGCAGCCAATACATAGTATATACACTACACACATCTGTAGATCGGGTGAAACACTTGGCATATCGTATCTCGTCCTTGTCTCCAAAAATATAGTATTGTCACAAAGAAATGATTGCATAATAGCGATTCTTTTGTTGATACTGAAATTACCATGCATATGTGTATTGAACTTGAACCAAGGTAACTGCGTGAATGAACCTGATAAAAGAGAAAGAGGAGGAATAACAGTAAAAACTCTTTGAACCGTCAGAGATTAAACTGGTTACTTCTTAATAACAATATAATAAATAAAGTATGAATGCTGCATAAGTTTCTTCCTTATCAAATAAACCGGGCATAAACGAAATCATGAATAAATACGTCCCCTATCTCGTCAAAGTGGCCAATAACGTAGGGCATCCACAACAATAAACCGGAGCGGTGTTTTAGGTTAAGTTGCAGTAACCTCTTCTGCAAAACCCTAACACGTGTTATTCGAACACTACTCACAGCAATGAAGGGGGAAGTAAAAGCATACAATTAAAGATATTTTAACTGACGTAGGAATATTTATCATCTGACCTAGACAAGTTCGCATACACATAATTGCTGCGTAGTTATTGTTTACACATTATGGGAAACCATAATCTATACACTTTGTTTGCAATGTCTATCAATAACTGTAAAATGTAGATAAAGGGAGTTTGAAGATAAATCACTGAGGGTTACATAGGAGATTTTTTAAATCGTGAGTATGGGAGCCAAAATTTGGTAAACATATACCTATTAAGTTAGGCACTCTACTTTCTAATATAGTTTACATTTTGATTTGATTATGTAGAAATACCGTACGCATTAAAATAGGTGAACATGCAACTTTATAGTATTGCATTATGTTAAAGGCCAAATTATCCATATAGATAGATATTGTGTATTCAATAGCATTTATACGCTTATAACTCTTCCCATAAGGTTTGTTCAATTAATAGATCACAAATCATGGGATATGGTTGGACAGAAGTAAACTTTTGGATTCAATCGGTTTTTATGCATGATAATCAGTAAACGTTTCTATAATATACCCCCAAGCTTCCTAAATTTTTATAAATGATGACAGAAGACATAACGAACTTAATAAATATTCAAAATTAAAAGGTGCCAAGATAAAATCTCACATTTCTAAAGTTTTACAGATAGATGGCCATGAAAAATATCCTCACTCTATCAGCTTCTAAGAGAGGAAAATGTGATTTAGTGTTGCTTTGATTTTAAAACTCCGCTTCTATCGTTACATTGTATAAAAATGGTACATCGTGTATAAAAATTAATTTAGTGCTCAGATATAGCAACATCTATGGTATGTGACTAATTAAATGGACAGACCTTAGTAACTCCAAGCGATTCTTCCGTATATATATATTTTTGTGGAAGAGAAACGTAGGGAAAACATGTGTGCAAGAAGGAGAGAAAATAATAACAAGAGAAAAAGACTGAATAAGCGAACGGGAGCAGAGCATATGAAAACAAGCATACACAAACATACAGATTGTCTACTTAAAAATGAAAGGAAACATTTTCCTTTTTCTCTCGTGGCTCGTTTTTATTTGAAAACTTGACACACAAGTGTATCCGTGGCTGTGGCTTATCTTCTAGAGGGCTACGTTATTACTGTTATTATTATTATTAGTGATTTTATAAGGAAAATATTGACGAGAGAAAGCGCGCGCTTCTGTTATGGTAATAGTGCCAGCACGCTTTCACGCATAAAATCGGCCGGCTTTCACTGTTGTGCTTGCATATGTATAGGAATGTATACATCAATGAGTGTACATTTTGTGAGAATATGATGCCCACTAGCAGACTTCCATTATTTGTCTACTCTTTATTAGGCAGCACTTGAGAGTCGGTTCTATCAGTCAATCCACAGCTTTATTGGATCAAAGAGCTGGGAAGCGAACCCAGTAAAAAAGGTAAAAGTGTATGCAAATACTATGCTCAGTACATTTTCTACTCCCGTCCGTTGCAATTTTGTATTCACGCTGGACTTGCGGGAGAGCGAAATGTGTATCAGATTAGGATTAGGTAGGTGAACTTGCATGCAATCCCTATAATCTTGTAGTGGAGGGAGTAATGTATGTAAATGTGGATCTTTCTCCATTTTGTGCGGATTTACATGAGAGCTCAGTTTCATTTCTTAGAAAATTGTTCCAGAAAACCACAGCACAGCCACTCTGAGGGGTTCATGAGCCCGGAACATCATCGAACATTAATGCTTTGGTTGGTATATTTTCCCTCTCCGACGAAAATGAAATCATTATGAGGCAGCTTAATTTTAAGCATAATGGTAGCTATAAAAATACGTATATACTTACATGGCAAACGCAGTATTGGTGAAGTTGTTTAGTGCATTATTCGATTTGAGTGAGCATGACTTTTATTTTCTTTCCAGTAAAGTACGTTTGAACGATTTGGAAATAAATACAATGGCAACTTTGGCAACTAAAAAGATCCCAAATAGTGATTGTTTTCTTACACAGGTTTAACATGGCACCATGCAACCTCCTATAATTACGATGCAATTTTGATAAACCAAGACCCTGCGCCCAGCTTAGCTTTCACGAGTCCGGAAAATTACATCGGAAACTTGCAAATGATATGGTGCATGTTTTATCAGGCAGGGGAGAGCACAGTTGCCATCCTAACTAAATACACCTACCAAGAAGCACCCATGGAAACGTTAAAACGTTGTGAAAGCCGATGATGATAGAATGAAGCGAGCGGCAAGGAAGGAAGCCAGTTGCCATTTTGTTACACTGTTAAAATAGTGCAGCAAAACTAGCTGCGAGCACAGCAAAATTTTCTGTGAGGAGAAAGTGACTTTCTCTTTCTTTCTTTACTCACCAGCACTCTACACACACATATATGTTTATTTTTAAATACAAACTCGCGTTGTTTAAACTAGTACCGATTGCAGTTTTTAATGTTACCTGACATGACGGTTTATCAACAAACTTTGCTCTTAAAATCTAAGTACATCAGTTTAGATACCTTCAGTTCTTCAGTTTCATTAGGAGAACAACAGTTAGAGAACTTGGAGTCATTCTTATTACAAAGTACGTGCAAAGTTCTTGAACATATTGTTAAAGCCTAGATTATACATCTTCTTTGCAGACTTGTGTGTGTTTATATCTGTTTAAAACAATTTACCTGCTTTCCTTACTAACTAATTTTGTGCCCGTTTCATCTGTAAACCAACAATACTTTATATATTCAAATATGGAATTGATAGCGTATTCTGAAATTAAATGATTACTTAATCTAGCTACTAACAATAAAACATATTTAAAATGCGCTGAGCCTGCATTTCTTTACTATGAAAGAAGGGTTTTCCTCGTTGTAGAGAGATATGTAATTAGCAAAATTGGTATTTTGTTTAAACATATTTTCCTACATAGTTGCATGATTTAGCTTTTGTTAGAATACATATGAGGCGCAGAAATAAGGTAACTGCGCCACTTCAGCCAATTTCCATAGGAAAGTGCTACATTGGGTTGCCACGACGAAAACTATTCTCGCCTTGCAAACTAGGCGTGTTAATAAGCATGAGTTGAAACTGCTAAAGTCCAGAAATGGTATATTGGATTCGAGAAAAAAATGGAGTTTAGTAGGACAACAAGAAAATAAAAATAAAAAGGGAAATGGACAAATTTTGTATGTTCAATGCATACAAAACTGCTTTCGAAAGAGATAGTAATAATCGCTAATGATGTACAAGAGAATGTAGGAAGCAATTTTGATTGTCATCCAAAATGCAGTTTTCTTCCTTTTTTACGTACCATTAAACGGTCGGGTTCGCCTTTCTGGCAGAGTTTTTTTTCACAGGGGCGCATATAAAATAAATGGCGGCTGCTGGTGGCATTGCGAGTCGACATAACAGTTTCGTAGAATAACTAAATTACCAACACCAGCTTTTTATAGCATGCTCAATTACGAAGGCATTTTTACCCTAAACTATGCACTACCATTACTATAGGGATGTATTGTGCGTGTATCTGTTGCAGCCCGTTATGTTGGAATGAAAACTGAGGAAATGCGGTAATTACGTTTTCTAAATGACATTATACCCAAACTCCGCTCATTTCCAGTTGCTCTCGTTAACACACTCTTTATCACTACAACAACTTATTACCATCATCTTCCTTCATCTTGAAAACATCAAATGAGAAAGACACTAAATAGTATGGGAAAATTAGCTTTAGTTACTACAACTCTTGACAGTCAACAGTGCTCTGGCTCAGGGTGACCCACTCCCTTACAATTACAAATATACAAACTTTTTCCTTTTTGTACTTGACTGTATTTTCAAGGAGGGCAATAAGTTCAAAGTAGAAAACGGATATGAACAGAACATCTTGGTTAAATAAAGTAAAAACAAATACAGACAAACACACGGGAGGGAAGTCAACTTCAAAGTAAAGCTCTGCGGATACAAATATTACGACAACACAATTGTATACATAAGATGTAGTGAATGTGACAGAAGGTTACATGTTACACAATTCCCGAGAACTTTTTAAAGTCAGCTTAAATTTTTGAAATAAATATCTTGTGATGCAACTCCATTTTTTCAATACTTCATCACGCATAAAAACTGTAGATTGACGTTCAACAAAAATACTTTCAAACTTTAGTTTAAAAAAAATAAATGTAATTATTGCTCCAAAATTCAGAAACAGAATATCTGGATACACTTGTAAAATGGATCTGGAAAACTACATGGAATGAGATAAAATCAGGAATAAAAAGTTTCGGTTTTTGCGTGCCATTACATGTTTAATGCTTTGGGGTATCATTTAGCTTTTGTTTTAATTTAAGACATCCACTATACTAACATTCAACATTCTACAATAAACTGGCTTTTACGCCACTAACTACCAACCCAACTAACATTTTTTTTAAAAATCGCTAATATACAAGATTCATGCTTCTCGCTGCATATAAAACCACAAAACGGCTTCTCATTAGGGCAGCCATCCTCACTACCAACGACCACAGAGGGATAGTGGAAACAAGTTCATATTGTTACTTAAACATTTGCCGACCGACGGCAGATTAAAAGTTCTGTGGTTACACTGCTATGTTACACGACCCTTTCTCTCTCTCTCTCTCTCTCTAGTAGGTTACGTAATGCTAACTTATAATTCCCTCGTATAGCTAGTGCTATTATAATCTTGCCTTATGATAACATTAGTTTTTCCTCTTTTCGAGTCAATTAGGTATTGACAATATTTATATACATTTTATTTATGACCTCCCTTTAATATTGCATGTACAAACATTTGTGTTTTCTCGTCCTCGAAACTGCTCTGCTGATAGCTTCATTTTTGTATTTATCAATTAAGCCATCCACAAACTGTGTAGTCCATTTATGGTAATTGTATGTTAAGTTTCATATCTAGAATCATGCCGTTATAAAAGCAAAAATTAATAATAACAAATGGGTTGAAAGGTAGAGAACGCACAGTTACGGTTTCGTTCGTGAAAACTTGCCCTTCTGCTTCTACTGTCCATATATATATATATACTGGTGTAAGCATATGTAGAATTTTATAAAGTGTGTCTTTTTTACAATTCATAGTGCACCGCCTGTGTAATATTTAGACAGTCTAAACACGGTTGCATAATATGCAAAATGAAAGTTAAGTTATTTAACATGTTGCCATATTGTTTGGACTTTTGGATGCTGGTTTTTACTTTCTTTCTACTTTCTACGTATATTTATGCAGATAGATTCATTTGTAGGAATATAATCAAGGGTTTATGCTAGGTGCAAGTCGTGTCGTGGCAATCTGTCTTTACGGGATGTAATTATGTATAACAAAAACTTGCGACCTCACCATCTTCACAAAAAAGGTACTACTGTATGCACATAGATCTTCCAAGGAAACACATTGCTTATATACATAGAATTTAACAGCAACATTAACATTTATATGAAAGTTTATGTCTCATGACAAGTACAAAAATATAGTCAGCAAAAGTCAAGTGTTGGCCGTCGATCACAAAAAGTATTACTGGGACAACACGTCTTTCAAAGGCGTTTGTCCGAGACAATCATTAGCAACTTGTAACAATTAGCGTTCTAACAGTGAACAAACTTAATCTTCCGACATCACTGAACTGTTCCTCGTAAATTTCCCTTCTTCGGGAAGTTGAACATGGTTTACCTACAAACTTGTCCTAACTATTGACCTGCGCTACCTATTGACAGTAACATAATTTAATGAGTTAAAGAGCAAACATGCCGCACAAAACGGTTACAAGGCCTTTATTCGTTAACGGCACCAGCTATCATCAACAACCAGGGGATTATTTTGTTACTGCATGAGAAGCGTGCAATGTCATGTCAAGTGTTATATGTTTGTAATAAAAACACGCGCTTTTCCCTTTATTTCTCCCTTGAGAAAACTGAAGGGACACTAACATTCTGGACCGTCATTGCCATGCCAATAACAGTTTATGAATCACAAAAATTTGCCTAAAACATGCCTTGTTATAAAATTCCAAGAAATGGAGTTGTTACGACTGTTTATATTAGTACAAAAAGTACCTGACGAAAGAGAACAACAATCTGACCATTCTCATAACGCACAAAAAGGGATCCCTCTACAAAGTTACCAACATGACGGCTTCTACGAAAACATCTAAAACAACTAAAATTAATTACTTTTAAAAGGTTATTTAGTAAAGGTAGGGAAAAAGTAGAACACTTAAGCTGTATTAAAACTGCATGAAATTAGATGAATTAGAATCAGTAGAATGTTATACCTTTATTAGATAATGCTATCATTTCTACCATATTTTCTCTGTATTTTGAAATTTGGAGAAGGGTGAAAGCGATACTAAATTGAGAAAACCAGGAACTTTAGTTTGAGCTCTTTTATACATTTGACATACTCCACTTCAGTCTTCTGGGAAGCATATGCACATTTAGACAGCTATTATTGCTGCTGCAGTAATTTAATTGTACCTATAATCTGTATTGAAATCTAGTTGTCCTAATGGCCTGTCGTGTAATGTAATTTATGTACATAACAAGGCCCGAGAATTTCAAGGGATTCTGTTTACAAAACAAGGATAAATGTGATAAATAAACAATGAGGGAGTGTTCCCTTCTCTCCAGCAGACTCTGCAAACTGCTTTTACAAAATGATGTAATATTTATGTTGACTAAAGCTACCTTGTTTATCCTATCATTCTTTTAACACTTTCCTGTGTGAACATTTTACCTTCAGTTTCGCCTATACACACCCCGAGTCTTTTGCATTTTTATACTTTGAAAGCGCGTGTTCCCTGCTGAAGTAAGCCAATTCTCTTCCGCATGCTATCCGGTTTTTCTCTCCGTTCCTCACAAGATTCCCTGAAAAACCTAGTTAGATATCCAGTATATGTTCCGTACTACTACTACTACTACCAAAATGAATTAACTTCCGCGTGAGAATACTAGAAGTCCTTCTAAAACATCAAATCTTCTCGTCGTATTGATGTTTCTTTCAACAAAAACGCTACAGTGTGCAAAATGGATGTTGAAACACCTTCAAACTCAAAAAATCTTGTTACAATATTGCAAACCGCAAACTACTCTCCAACATGACCCATTCAAGGTTGCCACTTATACATCTCCGAAGCCGTTCTTTATACACCAGAATTTCACAGTAGTCAACATGCTATCATGAAGGACCGCTAGGAAGTTGAATGGAATACTGTGGTATACTTTTTCATTTTGAAGTTCGATTTCGTGTTAAAAAAGACTAAACTCATCCATTACCGACCAGTCATTGAGAGTAGAAGCGTGGAACCATGAAGGTGAGGTACCTTGATCTACAAAGGACTAATTAGCCCTTCGGAAACTTTGCAACCTTGTAACATTTCCGAGCTGTACTTGAAAAGATGCCAAAAGCTAGCATGTTATTAGGGTTCCCTCACTCTTATTTTTTTGTCTCGATCTCTCCAACCTAAATTATTACATCTAACGATGTGCAAAAATCGATTGGTAAACACATAATTTAAAATGTTGATTCCGTTCTTGCCGATGACGATAGACGAATGAAAGACTCCGACCCCATACTACTCCCTGTTAAAGGGTCTGACGACGATCCTTATTAAATAAATCACTTTTATGGGCACTAAGCCTCTTTTCTATGGCTACTGAACAGAATAGCACAAATGGTGAATATTCCTGATAACTGAAGCAGAATAGAATTGACACAGAATGGGTGTAAATGAACTACATAAATATACTTTACATGCGAATGATATGGTGGGTAGGTTTCTCCCAGATCAATTGAACGAACTCGCTTGCTCATTCGACAGCTTTATTTGGCAAATTAGTAATAAAACAAACAATGACATCAAAGAGCGTACGCGTATATTTACATAGCCTGGCATATTTATGTTTGCCAAAGAACTGAACAACCCTGCGGGTGCAGGACGAGGTTGCTATTTAAATACCATGTGTGTGTGTTAACAACGTTTATATTATATTGCGCTTGTGAACAATGAAGTATAAATGCGATACATACCTAGAACTAGGTACATTAATAAGTTATTTTTATACTTTTCTTTTCATCTATACACGGGGCGCCGTAGACACTCAAGCATAAAGTATCAGCGATGCACATCCTAGTTTCCAATCATTCTCCGCTTCCTCTCTGCCACGGTTACCAACAACAACACTACGTACGTAATACCATTTACATTTCGTTTTTTGTTATTTGCATCCAATACCGCAAAAAGTGCTCACGTTAGTACACTCTCTGGTCATTTCACAGTTCTCAGGGTGGGCATATATCTGTGCAAACATTCATACAAAGTAGAGTAATAAAACGCAACTTTCTTTTTCGATTACCATTCCATCCCTTTTGAAGAGTATTGAGTATGCAAAACCCTACGCTTTCTAAATAAAGTTTTAGTAAACTCTATGTAGGACCAGCAGTGCTTTTTATGTATTAATATTTGAACTAATTTGGAGGCTTTTATAGACTTACTTATATACTTGGAAAATTGTTTATGTGGTAGTCGACTACAAAATTAGACTAACAGTTGCAGTAATTCAATTCAGTAATTGTAGGGGAGCTTGTGGATTTGACCCAAGGAGTTATCCCATGGGAGTCATTGCAATACTACTGCACATAACAGTGTCCGGTCTCACATAACCACTCTACCACTGCACCTGTTGTGGTGTATATAGTGAATAGTAAATATATGGATGAGGCCAGGATCTCGGTTTTTAACACGTTTACTTGATACTTATTTAATGAGGTCTTTCCGAATGCCTGAAATCTCGCTTCACCAGGCAGAATAAAACTTGTTACATGAAACAATGAATCAGTACTATTTAAACCTTATTTAACCATTAGGGTCACTGAATCACGTGAATCAACCTATTGAATGGAAACTGGATATACTCAAGTTTACAAAAAACTAATATAGGAGGTACCAAATTCTAAATTTTAGCTCAAATTTGAATATTGAATTATAATATCTATTAGAGCCCTCTCATGTTTGGCCTCGGGACGGGTTCAGCGAACTTATTGTTTGCCATGTATACTTACCGAAAAAATGTCTTGTTCTTAATTAGTTTTCGCGAAACGGAGGAACGAATGCCTAAAACAATATTATTCTGCACTTCCATACAAGCTGGTCGTAAATAAATAGTGAAAGGTATATTTAACATGTACAAAAAGAATCGAACGCAAAGTTTCAGAAATCATTCAGGCTTTAAAAGGAAGCGTCTATTTCTTATTATTTTTTGTTCGTTCTCTCTGTTACGTTCCCACTACGTACTACTGTCTGTTTACTTAAGCAGCAATTTCACTTTGGAATTTCTTGTCGTTGTTATCGAAGAGAAATCTATTGTTCACCCGCGCGAGCACAACTTTCAGCTTTCAGCGTTAATGCTGTGCTGCAAAACACTTTTTTAGCTTCAAGTAGCATAGGAAAAGACAACCCTATTATGCATTACGGAATGCTAAATTTTAGAAGCAACAGAATTCGGGTGCATCTTCAACAACCAGTTAAAAACCTTCCCTGTACAGTATAGCTATCACTAGTGCTTCCTATTGAACGCATGTATCCTTTTGAGCATTTTGTTCTGTTCGTTCCCCAGGATTTCAGCAATTTGGTCGCCAAACTGACAAGAAAAATCTATTGTTTCTTTTTCTTGAAAAAGGAAAACTTTTATAACTACACACATCTGCTGCAGAATGAACCCGGAAAATCTGTGGGAAAAGCCTTCGGCATTTTGACTTTCTTCTTTGGTCTGTCAGTGTGTTACACACGGCATGACATGAGAACACTGTACAGCTCCAATGCCTATTACGGATGCCCTCAACGTCCAGTTTATTTGGACAACACGACAAGCACTTATATTTGGACAGCCAAAAGAACGCAAGAAGTTTTTTTTCTATTTTCTTCCAAAAGATAGGTATAAAAGCCTTGATACAGAAGGGACGTTGGAGTATTATTCCGCATTTTTATACTGGAAATACCCTGCAGCCTCTAGAAAGAAAAAGTGGCACTTCCCCAGTCAATATGTATGTGTACCATCTCACAAATACTTGTTGGCAGTAGCACAATCAGGAAAACTGCGTTTCCCTACGAAAATGTATGCATCTAATAATCTGATGCTCTAGCTAGGAGCTAAAAAAAGGAAAATGTAATCTTACTTGTGATCTTTGCACTTTTCAGATTTGAGTATGTACGTGCATTAGAAACATATACCGCGAAGGTTGGCCCTTTTTCTGGAAAGACAATCCATTTTTGTTTTGAGTTGCAAATGACAGGCAGAAGTACCGGATTGGGGTCGTTTTTTTATTTCTCTCTACTATACTAGCGTATTTCAACCGAAAAAATTTGAATGACTGCGCGCTACTTATAACTCACTGAGGGGTTGTTCTCTTGTCACTTTTAGTACCGTTGTTGAAAGCACAATTTTGCGTGACGGTCGATTTTAAAAATCTTAAATTAGGCACGTAGTAATTCGCCGTATTCCACCCCTAATGTAAGTGTAACCCGGAATCTGCATAACTGCTGATAGGCTTAATGTAGACTTGCATTATACCGCTGTAATTCAATTTACATGCACCACATTTGCATAAATATGCTTAAAGAAAATGTCACACCAGATTGTAAACAAGTATCACATCACATGTACTTTAATGCTCGGCTCACAAAAGTTGAGCAGGAGTACCAGCAGCAGTGATGTTCTTGTTTCTCCGTCGGCCCACCCTGCAAAAATGTCTGCGTTCATAAGTTACAGAGGTGCAGTGTTTACAGATGACAGAAGCTACTTATGATGATGATATAACTAATATAACCGCCATATCATCCTACCTTATACTTTCCTGGCGTCGTGTCGTATATAGCTATATAATTATTTACGCAACTTTCAATAACAGATTTGAGGTCTTTATGACATTGTCAGATGGCTTACTTGTGTGACAGCAAGGCCGTAACTAGTGTGTACCTTATTCAAGTTTATCTCCATTATCTATTTTCTTAAGTACAACTTAAACAGCAGGAAGCGTCCTGGATATGAATTGCTGGCTTGAAGTCTGCATCCAGAATGAAAAATGGAAGAGTACATACATAGAAAATGGATAATGATGGTTATCCATACTAGGGCCCATTATGACAATGATTTTATGCAGCTTTTACTCAAATGGTTCGACTATATGTTCGACTATGGTACTGTATTTTAAAAAGTGCGTTGGGGCTTTTTATATTTTTTCAAAGAAGGAAAAAGAAAACAAAAGGAACTGCAAATCTAGTATGGAGACGGAGAAAGGCGAAAAAGGAGTTTTCAGTTGAAAAGAAATCGGAAAATAGACGGAGGAATACGAACCAGGTTTTATGGAATGTACGGGATGGAGTATCCCATGTAGAAGACGACTCCTCCAACTAACTGCAAGATGTACAAACATATTCGAATTCTGCTACTCCCTGCAAATGAAATATACCTACGTGTAATAATATAAAATGTGTAGAGACTGGATGGAGTGTTCCATTCTACAAATTTGTTTGAAGCGCACTCCTTTCAAATTTTGAAACGTATATTTAGGGAAAAAAGATTTTTCTCGTTGAATGTAAAAAAATTGGTCTACATAAATATGGCTTATTATTTTGGAGGTTTGAGACAGGATACATTTTATCTGTACACTTTGGTATGTATGTCTGCAGTTCCAGCCGGTCGGCTCTTGGATATGATATAAACGCCTACTATTGAGGCTGTAGCAGCACCAATTGCTAGATTGTCAAAGGTCACATTCTATGGTCAGAAGATAGTGAAACTCCTGCAATGTAACAAGAAAGTCACACTTTGAGGTGCTTAATTTTGTACGGATTGGTTCATGTCACCCCTTACGTGTCAAATGTCACCCAGTAACTTGCCATCAGTTAATATGTGGTTTCCGACGGCGGCGTTAACATACATACAATGATTCCACCATTAAAATGCGTCGCAATAAAAAGAAGTGCGACTTCATTTAGCCTTTTGGGTACTTCGTGCTCCGTGTATCATCATCGTTTCGTTCGTGAAATGTTCCTCATTCACGGGATAAGGGAGCCGTATTATATATAAATTTGTATAGCTTTATTAGAGAACAGAAAAAAAATTTCAACTGATTCTTGTTCTCAACAAATTTATATATAGCTCGCTGCGTCGAAAAAAACTAGCAAATATACACCATGATGCACACAAAAGGACTGGGTATTGTCAATTGTGGTTCAACCGTATTGAAAATGGGATTGTGTATATTAAAGTTATACCAACCAATATAATCACCATAAGTTTTCTAGCACAAAACACTTTTTCACAAATTGAATACAAGGCTTTAATACTTAACAAAAGTTGTAATTGTTAAATTTCTTAGTGATGAACTTACTTTTGTTGATCCGGATCCAGAAAAAATCTGTACAAAATGCTGAGGCCAAAATATGTTCCCAGGAATAAAAACAAGTCAGGCCAAACAAGTTTGTAGATGCTTCCTCGCCATCTGAGTAACAGAAAGAGAAAAAAACGTACAATATTAATATATTATTAGGTCGATTTATATTTATAGGTAGATACAAGCCAATTTGCTATAACGTTCTTTCAATCGTAGGCTACAAAAGTCTTACGAGGAAAGTTAAAGAACGAACTCGGTTTTTAATAGACGAAATCATACTGGAAATTATATACATGTCTCCCGTTATATGCTTTAACCGTATGAAACAGCGCGGTACTGCGTATATTTATGTTTCTTATAATTTTGAATTGTTTGATGGTCTACCTCCCAGGGTTGTATTATCTTCCACATGTTCTCTGATATTTTAACATACGCTGGGTCATAAAATGTTCACTAGCTTATACACTACTACGTATATTAGGGAACATAAAATGTTCCCCAGACCAAAATCTTAGAATCTGGAAGATAATACAGTTTTTACGCTTCCATAAATAAATAATTTAAAATATGTGAATGCTTCTGCCATATTTTCATTTACAGAATTTTATTCTTCTTGCGTGTATTTATGGATTGATTTTAGTAGCTTTGCTTTACGTGAACCAACTAATTTTCCATTGTATTTTACGCAATTTAGTTATATAAGTTTGGATAAACTTCATTTAATTCTTTCGGGGTCCTCTTTGTCGGTACGCATCTCTACTTTTTTGTGGGAAAATACACATTCGATTGATTGGACCGGTAACATTCATGAATTGGCTTTATGATGAATCCGCCTCGAATGTATAGGCATATAGTTACCTAGATTTCATGTACAAGGAATTCATTGCTGTTAATGGCGTCTTTGCTCATTCATGCGATGACACCATTCTGCCAATTCTATTCGGTCTGTAGGGCAGTAGGACATGTGAGCACATGATAAATATCTATAAGCATAGGTATGTGAATGAAAACTGTCAACTGTAGAACTAGATATGCTGCTACAAGAACTTTGTAATATATAGTTCATTTTCTACCTGGCATCTTTTATTTTTTTCTCTGTCAGTTGGCTCAATAATCGAGTCGTCAATGATTCTTACTATACAATAGTTCCTAGTAAACCATGGTTGAAAGACGCTTACAAGTGTGGAATACGTAATGACTGATCATGGGCTCCTTTTCTTTTTCTTTCCAAGATGGCACTTTTGGGATGCCTCTTTTTCCAGCTTCCCATCTTTACCCTTTGCACATGCTAGATAGAGTGAAAAATCTTGATACATTTGTCACGGCGCGGCGTAAGACTGTGAAATTGTAAAAGTTCATTCTTCCACGTCCTTTCATCCCAATAAACATATAGCCATACACTACTGGTTTCTCCACAACTCTGTGGATAAAAAATGATTCTTTGATGCTGAATTGAAGCTATTGTAAAATAAAAAAGCCTCAATGCATTGCCATCGGAAAGAACAGAACTCCGGTGGTTGATGGGCATGGGTAAGGTTACGTCAAGTAAATTGAGCTTGAAAGCTTGCTCGGTTGGAAAGCCAAGTTTATCTTTAAGGTAGCGCTGGAAGCGTAGGAAAACTCAATGCTACCTATGTTTGAGGACAATCATCTTACGATTTCTTAAGAGAAAAGGAAGCACGATAAATACTACATGGTGACTCTTTCTCTAATATAAGGTGACATCTTGCCCGAAACTCTTTATTATTAATTGTTGCCCTTGAGAAGGTCAGGTTGTCTAGGTATACTTATCGTGCTGGTGCTCTTGAAAGTTTAACTTCCCTGCGAAACTTCAACATTCGGTGATAATTATGATGACTGATCCAAGTCAGTGGGATTTAGGTTCTTCAAAGAAAATATTGTACGCAGCGCTACAGTTATAAAATTATGAACAACTTGACTCTACTAACAACTGTTGTGAAAACGGTAAAATATTCGCTTGTAGGTTCGTTATGCCGCAACCTCAAATCATGGCAAACTGAAGTTTCGCATAAAAAATAAACCCTCAGAAGCAGTAAACGGAGAAATTATTCTACTGTTTGGTAAAATTTACTACTTTCGTTTCAATAGCTGATGGGTGTATAACGAATGGGAAGACGCGCATAATATAATGCAACACCATGGCGCGGTATTCAAGAGGAATATCTCCTGTTTTACATATTGAATTGCATGTCATGCCAAATGAAATGCATGCCAATAAAAATCCCATTGCAATCGAGTCATCAGTATTCGATGAATAGCTTTGAGGATTTGTATATAACATGGTAAACTTGCAAGTAAAAATATTTATTCAGCAGTTTGCAGACAATTGTCAAGTACACGGATCGAGAATGTGATTTGATGTAAAAGCGAACGGAAACGGAATAAAAGAACTGACAACCATATCTAAACTCTAAACAGAGATTAGATTAGGAAGTAAACCTACCAACCGCGTCTACCATTTTGACTTTATTTTACTTTAAGACCAGCTTGATTCGTGTTTGGAATATTGTTTTATGGGGCCCAGTCGATAAATCATAAAGGGATTAAAATATTCGACTTTTTTCGCCAATCGATTCAAATGGTAAAGACTTGGATGATTTAAAGATGGGATATAGCGTCAATTTTGCGTGTACAAAACGGTGTGGGATGACTTTAAATTTTACTTATCAACATAACTCAAATTTATGACATCGGAACCTTTATGAGATTTATGTAGGTATGCACATTTTGCTCCACTTGCAAATGGGGCTCGAAGTTCATATCAAACATCCATATCCATTACCCATACATCAGATATGATTTCTTGTTAGGTTTACAACTTATAATGTTATATATGAACATTATCCCATCAGCTGGAGGGTTGTCCCGTGAATGACAATGTCAGCGCCAAAGCTTCTCTCCGCCCGAAGAAATTAGGGAAAGTCAGAAGGCTCTTATATTATTTACCGACCAGGATGAAGCTCGATAAACGCGAACGGTAGTCCGAAATCCCTTAAATATCAGTACTGAAGAATGAATAATGTAGTATGAATTTGCGTGTGTACGCTACACACCGCCAGATACATGTAATAATGAACATTTAATGTAATACCAGATACGTTCTTCAGGTTAATCCTACTACAAACCAAACAAAGGTGCTGTAATGTACACAGCACTCATGTTTACTATTAATGATATCATAAATCATAAATACCCAAACTATAATATCAACGAAATGCCCGCTCAACAACTTCCATTTTAGCTCTGGTTCGGGCTGGCGTTAAGTTCGATGCAACCCTCTACCATCAACGTTAAAACGGGAAGATCATCTCGAATTTGTTACACTACTGCTGGTTCTACACAATGGTGTACTAAAAAGTTTTCATGTGCGGGTTTATGCGTTAGCCAGAGAAAGGTCATGATTTCCTTCACCAAAATGCAATTTACGGTTATATGCATCTGTAGACGATTTTCCAGTACAGCACTACCTAAACACAAAGTAAAAATATAATAATAAAGCTTCTCATCACTAGTAGCTGCTCGTTGCTATGATTTCACGATCGGCAGCATACTCAACCTTCTTTTTCTTATTTCCTCTTCCTCACTCCCTTATGGATTGAAATAATGGACCATTAAGCTGTCATATGCAATAATTTCTACTGATTGGACTTGCTCTCACTAGGATCTTCCTTTATCTGCAGTCCTAACGGTATCTTCTACCTCTGTTTACGTAATATTTCTGGACAGTTCCGTTTCATTACTTGTAACAACAGCACAGCGGTAGTAAGCCCACATTGTTGCTTTCAATGGTGGCCGTAGCCGTGGAACGGTACACCAGGACCTTTTCTTTCTCTGGAGAGCCATTGAATGAGTCTAAGCCATGAATCATTTTTAAGTCCAATCTAATCTCCATCTCTCGAGTTGCTCATATCCGACACACCAATTACCTACACATACAAACCTGCAGGGTCACCCTGGAGAAAAGCTGAGTCACTTGGTGTAAACAAGAAGAAAATGTTGTATGCACTTTCAGAATTTAGTTGTGCTTTGTCTGAATTTGCATGCCCTTGCTACATAACGATGATCAAAAGCTGTCGGGAACCCAAGATATATGTATCGTCTACCCTCGTGGCTGGTAAAATGCAAGGTTAATAACTCCACAAAACTTGGAACTAAATACTAGTCGTTTTCTCAAATATCGCAATCTCTTAACAAAACACGTGTACAGATTTGTAGCTTTACCTTCCCTCCCACTTCCTTTCACTATGTGTCCCTGTCTTAACATACGCACCAACTTGGAAGGTCTGAAGCCTGACAGTTTAAGTTAGGGGGCAATCTATTGGATCTCGGACCTGATGGTAGGTAGTGGCTTATTATTTTCTTTAAACATTTTTTAACGTAGCCAAAAATATTCAATATAAAAATTTCTACACGGTGCTTGTGAAAAATAACTGTTAATGTTAAACATTATGTTGGAACTGAATAAAATTGAGTAAGATGTTCTCTGTAGAAACTACCAGGTGAGAAAGCTCCCACGTAAGGAATAATCCAACGCCAAGGATGTTTTACGAGTTAAATGAATATGCATTTCTGCACATACGTTTACGTTATCGTGTCATGAAAGCAAGTAAATCTGAATTGTGAAAAGAACATAAACGAAGAACTGAAGGCTGAAATGGTGTTATTTTCTCTGAAAATGTTGTTATTCAATGCGTAAGTGTTCCTTTTTGTACTAAAGCTTCCTTTTCCTTCTTTATTTTGACATAAAAGTCCTGACTTTATCTTTACACTGGAACGGCTGTTTTTATACTCAATTATTTGCTTTTTTGGATTTACAGCCGTTGTTTCCTTACAGCTGTACCAAAAATTCATTGTGATATTTTCTATGCGCTTTAAATCTGATAAAATGGTACTAACGAGGACGGTCTAAGTCTCAGTCTAGTAATTTAGATGTTCTGGTAGATTTGGTGCGTACGTTACTACAAACAATCTTTTCCAGAATGGGTACACTCGTAGCATATAGAAATTGTGTAGTATACAACACTGCAGCTCTTCAGTGGTTCTTTTGCTTTCACTCCTTTACTGACACTCGTTTACATTAGTTTGGGTATATGGTGCGTTGTGCAAAATGTCGAGTAGATTCCTGATAACTCTTGGAACAACAACGCATTATTCCGACTCTGCTGGAAACCTGTAATTTGCCTACTCAAGGAAAATTTTGTTTCTATGATAATCTACGCATGAATATCTACCAGGAAACCTAAATTGAAACGTTGATGATGAGGTGGTCCAAGACCCTCCTCGTAAGTGGTACACAAGGAAACATTTTCAGATTGAATATTTTCCCAGGAAAACCATTTTTATGACGGTAAATGAATAAATACTAGGTAACTTAATACAACCCGAAGTCAGAGTTAGTGTTCTCCTTTATTTATGATTTTCGACACGGCACGTAATGCGGCGCGTAGTCGCATACAAACACGGGAACTATTTCCACTTAAGAAAAGGGGAAACCAAACTGGTCACTTTAGAATTGGTAAATTTAATGATATGATAGGATTGTTAGTCCCACGCTACTCAGCGACACTGCCTATATAGATGACTCTTCGACTCTAAAAACTTTCTCTTATGCGGGTTACGGCGGAATCTGCTTTCATGAGAACTTGTTCAATCCATCGAGCTCTCCTATGCATAATTTTAAGCGTATATTTTCTCCTTTTAGAATAAAATTGATGTCCTTACAATATCATCCGCGTAAGTAATTTCTTTTCCCTTCCTCCAAAATAGCAAGTTTTCATGCGTCATCGTCATAAAGTTACACGTTGGTCCTTTATGGTTTTTGGTTTATGAAAATATTTGCGTTTACGGTTTTCCCAAAATAAATATCTACGCGTAGGAAGAAGATGCTGCATCTTTTAGTGAGGTTGATTATAAATGTATTATACAGCGCTCCAACTTTGGAGAGAAGAAGCATCAAAAGGGTGCCCAATGACAGCATAGTTGATCATCTTGGGACACTGATGACGTAAATATCGTATTTCCTGCAGCGACAAAAGTTCATACTAGGGCAGATTTGTGTATGCTCCCGTGTACGACTGTACGCCTCAAATTGTACTTATGAAAACCCAAAACGGAACTCGAAGGAATTCTCTCTCCAAGTTTCTTCTCACATTATGACTAGAAATAAAACGGTGTAATCCACCTTGGTGAGAAACTACGAAGAGCATATCATATCA
>JAHZNE010007986.1:0-20215 GCA_027744055.1 Callyntrura sp. NNG-2020 | reverse complement strand
TTATGAACAATTTCATGTAATAGCTGCACCAGGGGCAGTAAACTGTAAAGGAGTTCATTCAATTCCATCCACCATTTTTGCAATGCTTAATAATTTTCTAGTAAATTTCCCCTTTTTTTTTATTAAATTGTGTACCTCGGATTTGTGGTTCCCCCATAAAAATGAGTATATACACACCATACACACAAGACAACGAAACAACACCCATTTTTTCATGGATCTCCTCTAAAATGAAAGCTTAATGTATGTGCCTCGTTTATTGCCGAACTATTATAAACCATACGAAATGCTTTCCCCCAAGAAAATAAAAGAGTGCCTATTACAAAGGTAAAGAAAGTAGAATCTTACAAAAATAAAAGAGATTCTGACATGCAACGTGATACTTCACCGAACGACGATAAAATACCCTGTCCCTGATATAGTGGAGGCTCGACAAGAGAGAGAAAAATAGTAAAACCCGGATATTTTTTCCATTCCACCTTTCTTCCTCTCCGAAAGTATCATTAAAACGGGGAAATAGTAAAAGTGAAAGAATTTTCCTTTCGAAGGGGATATATTATAATGGAAGGCGCTTTTGAATCTTGACGACGACACACGACGACGATCAAGGAGACAACAACGGCGGGAATGATGAACTCTAAAAAGAGATTTGATTACAAAAGGAATTTTCTAATTCTTGGCGGCAGTAGTAGCAGCAGTGGTGGTGGCACTGATTTTCTCTCCAGAAGAAAAAAAAATGTTCTCTTGAAAGGCTTTTTAGGTTGCGATGTTCCCGCCATCGTCATCGTGGTCGTCATATTTATTACTGTTTCCCGTGCTGTAATGCCTTTTTTCAGTGCTCCCCCAGTCAATAAAATTGCCAACCTATTTCCTTTCGTATCATTTGCTTTTATTCTAAGAAGAAGACCCAAACAACAGGGCCCATAAAATTGCACCCGTGAAGAGATCATCGGAAACCAGAAAAAGAGAAGCTTGGTTGGATGACCCTAAAAAACGTGCTTCATCATTGTCATCATCGTCGTCGTCGACGGCGGCGTGATAATGATATTTATTATTAAACGACACCAATACCACCATAAAACAAGTCGCTACAAAATTTAAAACATGCTGTTATAAGCGAATACGAGGAGAAGTTTAAGAAGGAGAAAGCGCATTCCAGGAAATATCTACTGCTTTCTCCCGCTCGCATTTTTCCAGCGGTTTAATCCCAGGTTCCTCACACTCTTTTTTTTCTCTATTTTTTCGGGGAGAGAAGCCCACGTGTACTGGGATGTGCGTCGGGAAGAATCTTAAAATAGCCATGTTTGTACTTGTAACTGCGCTAATAAGCTAAGGCAGCATGACCCATGACACTGATTTTCCCTCGCACACATTCCATCACTGCTGCCAACATTTTTCTTTTAAACGGAAAACGAAGAGAAAGTCTTTTCTCTCTCTGTTTTTCTCATTCTTTTTTATTCTTCATCCTACTCCCGTCGTCGGCAATCAAATACCACACACAAACAGACACACGCAGACACACACATCTAGTCATTGTGTTCATATCATTTCACTTGTAATGGCAGACTTACACACAGTTGAAAAAATCGTAATGGAAATTGGCTTGTAGTTGTGGTAGTAGTAGTAGTAGTTGGAGTAACACAGTGGTAGTATGCAAGACCATTTTCATTTGATGTCGTAAAAGAAATGTAGACACACACACACACACACACACACAAATACCAACTTTTTCCCTTCTGCTCGTTTACTTCGTTTGTTCTTCATTTCCCTTCTTGATTTGTGCTTCCCTTTTTTTCTTTACACGAGTTTCTCTCTCTCCCTCTCTCTCTGTCTTACTTGCTGGCTGGTTCTTCTTGGCCTTGGATACAAATACCTATTTAATATTACCTAGGCACTCGGAAATCCATCTATTTTCCCTCTCTCACTCTCCTTCTCTCTCTCTCTCTCTCTCTCTCTATGTATTTCTATACTTCTTACAGCTTACGGCAAGTCTATTTTAGAGTGTGCCCCCGAATCCAGTTTTCCTTTGTATAAATTTATTCCTCTCTTGCGCGCATGGATAGGCTTTGGAAGGAAGATAAACAGAGAAGGAGAACCGGCTATGGTATTGCAACTGCCTTGAGTCACGATCAAATAGAGAAAATAGTCATTTAATGAATCCGCCTGTTTTTCCCTTGTCTCCACATACACACACACACACACACACACACACACTCAGCCACCCACACACAAATACACCCAAGTAAAACAGGAGAAATGGAAAGAAGAAGAGGAAAAAACAACCTCAATCTTTTCACTTTCAAAGAAGACAAAAAGAGTGAGGGAAAATCAGTGAGACGTAAACACCCAAAAATAATGGCCCTCTGAGTGTTTGCAAGTGGATCTCCTCGGGGGTTTAACAATTTCCAGGACGAGAGAAATGTATGTCAAATAAAGCTTAAATTTGGTATACCACCGTACCACCACCACATCAACATCAATAGCATCATCATCATCATCATCTTGTCCACAATTTGTTTCATTTTCTGGGATCTCCAACTGTCCAAAGCGCAAATGTCCACACAAAGACAAACAAAAATTGGGCTAGCCTTTAGCCTGTCGCCCGAGAAAAAAAAAATCTCCAATTTCCCTTGTGTAAACATACTAGGCCACTGTCACAATTAAAATCGTTTTCCTTCATTCACGGCGTACTAGCTCTACTTACTTTCTTTCATTTCTTCCTAAAAGTTCCCAACTCCACGTTTCAAATTCTAATTTAAAGGTAAACCTGTACATCTGCTTCCCCAGATGGCAAAGTTCAAGTCATATTACCACAAAGGACAATATTACATTTTTCCTCAAACTGGCTTCTTTCCCCGTTTACCCGTCAAATCAGAAAGAGCGAACCCCAAATAAAAGAGAAAGTGCGCGGGTGAAAGCCTGACAGTAAAAGGGTTCTGCCCCATAGTCATCCAAAATAGTGTGTCAGCTCCGGAGACAGACAGGCTTTCAAGGTGGACTGAAAGGACAATAAAATACAATCGTCCAATATGTTTCATGGCTGTCGTCATTACGCCTCTATTCTTCGTCTACTTAGGGAATAACCAAGCTTGTTAATTAACATTGAGAAGGCCTTTATAGGTAGTTGTCTATATCATTGTATATTGTGTGCCAGTCGTTTTCCCATTTTTTCTCCTCCTCCTCCTCCTCCTCATGTGGAGTAACAAGCCGTTTCCTTTGTTTCCAGCTCATTCCCCGACAACACGGTGCCCTTCCAAAAAAAACGACTAAAGTGGACAGAGGAACAAAATGCAAGCTTTCATTTTCTCATTATACCTTTCTCTCTCTCTCTCTCTCTCTCTCTCCGTTCGTATTTCTCTTTCTGCTACTCTGGGATGAACGCTGAATAAATTGGAATTTTTTTTCGAGCAAGTCTTGCTTGCTTGCCATTTTGTAGTACTTACTTGTGTGTGACTGTGACAAAGACAGTTGATATAATTTTATTGCTTCTCATTCATATTAACATTCATTACTCCCGACTCCAGTAGTCTGGGCCACGGAAGTTACATTTTCTCTCTCTCTCTCTCACTCTCTCTCTCTCTCCTGCTTTCTCTTTCCGTTGCTGAAGCTTGCCTTCTTCCCTACTTTCCTGTAAACACCCGCGGAAATCATGGTTGCGTGCCTTGAAATGTATACTCACGTAATTTGGATTTAATTGCCCCTACAATTTTCTAATGGGCGAATTTGTCCTAATAAACTCATTCCTGGTTCGCGCTACTCGCTACTACCAGAGCGGTAGTAGGAGTAGTAGTGGTAGGAATATTATGTACAAATATTTTCCTGGTTCGGTCAGGTGAACTTGGGTGACTCCGTTTCTTTCTGTGTGCATACCCACCTACGTATTCCCAGGGAGAACGACATGCACTTTTCTTTTCATCTCGAGTTAAATATTATCGTATGATATGCCGGCGAGCACCCTCCTTCCCATTATAATTTTAGGCAAGACTGGGTCCGAGAATATGGTTACCGCTCACACTCACAGACGAAATGTAACGAACACCAAAGGCGCGCAGAGGCAACACTCTTCCCTCTGTAGTTTGACGTTGGGTAATGTTAATTTGTGTTTGTACGAAAATCTTTCACTGTTGTACCCAACATTGGAATGGAAATCCAATGAGACCAGGAGTACTACTATATGCACTATTCGTTTTCTTTTGAGCAGCTCCTTCACAAAAATAATATTTCTCCGGAATTCCGTCCTACCTTGAAAAATACTACAATTATTCTTTTTGTTCTCGTCCACTTTCATTTTTTTGGGGTATGCCTGGATAACGCCGCGAATTTGAGAAGAAAGCGTATTACCGTGGTGTGGTGAAAGTGGCGCAGGTACGGGGAGAGTGGTGGTGGGAGGGGTGGGAGAAAGGATAAAACCAGGTCAAAGAAATAAAAAGAAGAAAAAATTGGGGATATAATTAATGTGAGTTTTGGATTAGTATGCTAATACCTTTACATTACTTCAGTCTTGTACCACTAGGTACACTGTCAGTGTTGCTACTCTTTTGTAGTGGGCAGCCGCGACAGAGGAAAAAGAGAAAAAAAGAGAACACTGCACTTTATCATCAAATACTTTTGTGGTTATAGTTATGGTCCACATCTTACTTTCACTCCCTCTCTCTCTCTCTCTTTCTCTCTCTAAGCTTTAATGACATTTTTCATTGTCTGTGTATTTGGTAGAGGCAGTTTATTTTAGCCGCAACTGCAGAAATAAAAGAGAAAGGCGAGACTGCAAGAATGGATCTAAACATTTTTATGATTTTTGTGTTTGTGTTCTTTTTTTTTTGTTTGCTGTCCGTCTTAATGTATTTTTCCATAGGCCAATAATAATAACAGTAATACATTATGTAACTATGTGCCCACCACGTACAATCGTAATGGCACAAATGATGGCCATCTCTCTCCTTCACGTTAGTTGTGGCTTTCCCTTTCTTCTTGTCTGTATGCCTGCATGCATAAGCAACACAGCAGTAGGGATCTTCAACCACCTACGCCGTTGTACATACCCAAATATGTCAGAAGAAAAAAAAGGAAATAAATAGCAAGAGCCTTACTGTGTAGCCGTACTGAACTGAAAAAAATGTTAAATAAAAAGTAAGTCAAGCCAAGCCAACCAAGGCGGCTGCTGCTGGAACGAGGAAAAAGACACAAGGAAACTGAGGAGAAAGGAAAGAAAGGGTAACCTCCGAGCTGGAAATTTCCGGTGTAGTTTCTTTCTTGTTCGCTTCCATAAACCTTTTTAGTCATATTATTTTTTCTACTTTTGTAGACAAAATAACCCCACCAGTGCTTTATCCGAAATAGAAAACAAAAAATGGGAGAGGATGCATGCAGCTCAGAGATTTTTTGCTAACACATTGAACTTTGGAAGTACACGTACTTTCTCTTTTTCTCTCTTCCCTCTCTATCTCGATGACTGTATATTTCAGAGACTAACCGGGGAAACAAGACAATAACTGTACTAGTAGGTTTCTCAAACCACACAAAGTATCAGGAATACTAGCGTGTTCAAAAAAGAGCCTAGTCTTTATTTAAACCACACACAGAGAATCGTATTTTTGCGCCAATAAAAACACTTGTGCAGAAATGCCTCTACATTTAAATATGTGGAGGTGCGTGAGCAGAAAAAGTAAATGTGCTGCGTCTCTCACGTACAGCCTTATAGGTACATTTAGATTTGTTAAATTTTTCACATCAGGAATTCAGGGCAATCATTCGTTTTACATAGATTGCGTACCCCTGCGTGAGTGTCTAGGAGATTCATCCCAGAGCTTTTCACAGAGAGAGAGAGAGAGAGAGAGAGAGAGGAAAAGCTCAAGTCAATTTATATCTTCCGCTTTTAAAATCCAAAGAACAACAGCAGGTACGATGCCCACGTGGAAAGAAGAATTAGTTGTTACGGTTGTCGTTCTCTTTCTCAAGATTTCTTTCGACCTGTGTGTCTACCTACATATATAATAATGAAAATAATGTCTATTTTCAAGTCGTTTTGTCTTTGTCTTGTTATTGCCCCTGAAATGGAAGAGTCGTTGTTGCACACACATAGTCTCTCTGTTTCTCTCTCTCTCTCTCTCTCTCTCTCTTTCACTTCTACTTTCCCATTTTCTTCCGCGTTCCAAAAGATCCTCTCCCTGAACCAGATCATCTCTCCTTTTCCTCATTCCTCGATTTCTTCTACTCGGTTTGTTTGTCAATGCGATTTTTTCGCAACAAAGAATCAACTGCTGGTACACATTTCATTGAGACGAGAGGAAAGTACCTTCCAGCACAAACGAAACCTCCAGCGTAGTTATTCCTTTTACCTTGCCTGGATACGTATTGGATATGTACGATCTAGCCCTGACAAGGAAAATCTCTTTGTGTGTGTGTGTGTGTGTGTGTGCGCCTGAGAGAGAAAGAGTGAAAGAACCTATGCAAGTGTGTCTCCGTGTCTGCCTGCTGCTACTTGGGTGGTCGCTTTTCTATATCTCCATTCGCTTGCTTCACACAAGCATAATAATGTGTGTGTATGTGTGTGAGAGCCTGTTTAGGTTTCCCTGCAACAACTCGATTTTTCTCCGTCTCCCTCCAAAACACACATACCTTCAAACTCTCTCTCTCTCTTTCTCTCTCTCTCACTCTCTCTTTATTCTCCCATTCTTGCACAACTCCGTCTTTGTCAATTACACTACAGACGACAGTCACACATGTATCTCTCTCGATCAACCTATTTTTCAGGATGGATGAAAACATTCCTAGAATGGGAAAATATTAACATTCCTTATAAACGGTTGCAGCACCACCTTTTAAAAGCTTCTCGCGCACAAACAAAAATACCCTTTTCTCCCGTTCCCTTGCTTTCACTTCATTTCTCGACTTTGTCTTCTTTAGGTACGCTTCAGTTGATTATTTTTTCTTCAGGGAGAAGCGGGACACGAAAGCACAAGGTAAAAACAGTTACTTTCACTAGACTTTCCCCGAATTTTTCTAATGCCATAAAAATGTGATATCAACACTGCAGCTATTGTCCGGATTGTGCGGATGATGGTGATCATCGTCGGGAACATCCGTATCACCATATACTCGTTTCAGAAGCGACAACATTTTCCCCCATCTGTCTTCACTTTCACCTTCTCTTTATATCCCTCATGCTATCCCGGAGAGAATACATATTTGCTTAATGTTATGTAAGTAGTTTTTTCCGGGAAGCATTCTGAAAATTGGGGTAACTTCCACTTTCCTTGATGCCTACCTACTTTTTCAATAAAAATCAGCCCGTTTGTTTCGTGCCCTGCCTTGCTAGATTCTGTATTGTGAGCAGTGTGTGTGTGTGTGTGTGCGCTTGGGTCTGGCAAAGCGCCTCATCGGGGGGAAGTAGTCAAATATTGGAGTGCTTTCAATAATCATTTTTATTGAAACATGTAATAACAATAATAATAATATTCCTCTTTGGTCTTCGGACAAGATTTTGTATCCTGGCGGTACCTCATGTCAGTTTGCAGAAAGGATTCCACATTCCATAACAGATTGTCAACATCCTGCGTGGTTGCTTTCTTTGCGTAGGTGATTCGGAGTATGGAGAGGAAATATATCCTCTGGGTTTCCCTTCTTATTATTATGACTAGCATCGTTATGAGACAGTTTGCCTTCTAAAGACGATTTTAAATAGGACAGAACAGAGTCATTTGTGCAATATTACTTTGAAATACTGGGTAATCATTGGAAACTGTTATAGATGTGGAACACATATTTAACTGATTGTCAGTCGGAGACACGTGGATGAATTTGTCCCAGAGGGAGATATTTATGAGGGATAAAATTATAACATCATGTTTAATTTTTTTCATGAACTTATTTAATGATTAATGTTTATGATAGACACCGTAGCAGCAAAAGATTAAAAGTAAGCCAAAACTGCTGAATATAACCAGCAGACCAAAACGGTCTTCCCACTTTTGTGGTTTATTTTATTTTGTTTAGAATCGCATTCATCCGATTCTGTCACTTTGCCATTTCCCATTGTTTTTTAAACATCTATTACATCAACACTTTTTATTACCATTAGAAATATTCTAAGAAAATGTTAAAATTATATTTGTTCCCTCTAAAGAAAATTTGAAAATAACTGCACCTTAATTATAAACTGCACCTTATAAACCAGCAGCTCAAATTTAAATGAAATCTTAAGAAAGTAGAATTTACTCAATAACTGTGGTTATTGTAAATTCTAACATTGAATTTTTTTTAAATTTATAAACTTATCCCACAATGTGTTCATATGTCCTAGACTAAATACGTGTCTTTTTGTTTAAGAGTCGTGAAAACTTGGACTTTTCCTATTGATTTTCCACTTATAGCCAACTCCGGAAACAGACCCATCCAAGCCCATTACTACCATCATCGTCAGGGTCATCAAATAATATTGTCATCAATATTTGAAGAGCTTTCCCTTTATGTCCTAATAATGCCAGTATTCCTCGTCGAGGAAATGGATCCTTGAAAATAAATCCGCTGTGAATCCATAATATCAAATTTAAATGTTTAAAAGCGGTTCATAACAACTGCCCTTAATCTTACGACATTTTCAGTAATGGCCCTGGCAGCATTACTACTACCTTCAGGTAAACCGACCATTCCAAATATTATAAACATTATGTGTGTGTATGTCTCTCTCTCTCTCTCTCTCTCTCTAAACATGTACAACATATCTACAACCTACATCAAACACTAATGTTCTTCTTCGGAATGTCATTCTTCCTCGACTGGCCCTTTCGTTAAAAAAAATTCCGACTGCGCCCTAATTCTTTCAAATTCCCTTGTTCTTTTGACCAGGTCTATATTAGTGCTTGACGTCTTTGAAAAATTTATACATTCCGTCCACGTTCCCGCTTTCACAGCCCACCACCGACCGTCCTCCCATTTCTGTATGTTTCTTACCTTGATTAAAAACTTGTGTTTGATGATAACCCTCAAACACAGGGAACAAGAGAAGAAGAAAAAGTCCCACAAAATAAATAGAATACACACAACCTACATAAAAACATGCGTACATACAAGAAAGAGAGAGAGAGAGAGAAAAAAAAATCATTTCCTCTTTTCTCGTCTCCTTGTCGTTACTGCGTGCTGCTGCTCCTCGGGTCGTTTGATCGTTTAAGAAGAAAAAAGCAGGGAAGCAAAGTGAATACCAAAATCGGAAATGGGAAATACATAATGCATACATCCTACTCCCACCCACCCACATACAAAAGCGCGACTAGCATAAACTTTTTTTCCTTGCCCATTTCAAGGTTCACTATTTTCCTTCGCTGCGGGCTGGCAGGTTAAATGTAAACGGCGAGGCGGCGGCGGCGGCGGGGAAAATAATAATAATAATATTAATAACAACAACAAAAATAATCCTGCACGGACTATTTACCCGTTCACGTTATTAACTCGTCCTCTTCAACTAGAAAATCCCATCACCATCATCATCATCATCACTGCTCTAAAAGTATAGAGCTCTCCGTTTTTTTTTCTACGGGGTTTAATTTTTTTTGCCGTGTTTCCTCTCGCCGGAACTAATCAGCTTTGCGAAAATAAATACAAGCTTTCCCCAAACGTAACCTATTTTAAGGGTATCACTTGCAACAAATCTACCGTGTCGACTTCACAGAAATACTAAAAGAGAAAGCCCGACTTAAAGAAACATTTTTTTTCTGAAAGTTAACTAAAAGTATAGATATGTCGAAGTTTGAGTTAAATTAGGAGGAATTCACACTCTGAGAAAAATGTGAGTTGGTGAGGTATGCTTGACAGCCTTGAAGTAGTGGCTGTAATGGAGGGTGATATCTGGGCCAACAAACCCCACCTTTACCAATACAGCCCTTTGCACACTGTGTGGAACTCCCGGGGAAAATATGATCATTTTACGCCGCACCTTTTTTGTTACCATATTTTTTGGGGGGTACATAAAGTGTCAGCCTTGTCAATAGCTCGGTATTTTCTTTTTTCTTTCCTGTTCATAAAGTAGTCATGTCTTTCTTTGTTGTTGTTACTGCTGCTGCTGCTGCTGTTGAGCCTCGTAGAGTTTTATTCGCGAGTAATCATAAATCCCGTAGCTCTACACCTTATTTTATGGCGGTTGTGAAAAAAATGTTATTTTTTTTCTGTGATTTGTCTCTTGTTGGCTCCTTTCTCTTTATTTGTTCTTCTACTCTGCCTCATCCTCCTCCGGTTTTTATTCGAGGGGCGGGGAATGTGTGGCAACACCGTAAATTTTTCGAGTAAACAGAGAGAAAAAAGCAAACGGCATATTTTTTTCTCAGTTTATTTATTTCAAATACATACATTTACAACAGTGGCAGTTTCAGTTATTAGTGAAAGTGTCGCAGTTGTGTAATTTATATATGTTGTATTTATGTATTGAGAGAAAGCAAACGTGGGGTATACAATTTTTTTACGAAGGTGGAGGATGGTGACTACTGACTACCGTTGCAAACACGTTGTTTCCCTTCTCTGTTTTCAATAATATCTCTTTCTCTTTCTCTCTCTCTCTCTCTCTCTCTCTCTCTCTCTCTCCATTTTATCTACTTTCTCGATAATATTTCCTTCTGCGCCTGACTGTTATTCCTTTTATTTCTTCTTTTTATTCCATCTTCTTCGTTTCTTTGACTGGATACTAAAAATTGTTATGATTTTTTTGCCCCTTTTTCATCTGGCCTCCCCTCATGAATAAGTCACATGGGGGAGTTATGTGGAGAAAGCGAAGAAGAAGAAGAAAAATAAAAGTGAGCACCCATTTTTTCTTATGGCGTATTATACACAGGCAATTTTTATTTTCTCCAGAGAGAGAATGAGAGAGAGAGAGAGCGAGAATGTCTGATTTACTCTCTTTCTCCCTTTCATTTTTCTGGCCGGCACCACCCCCAAAAAGGAGAAACAACAGGAACAAGACAATGATATCTAAATCACTGATATTATAGGAAACAATGCAATTTATTTTCTTGTTTTCCTCTTTTTCTCTCTCTCTCTTCATTTTTTAGTAACCGGTACTTCTTTACGAGGAAAAGAATCAACTCTCTCCAGAAAAACCAATCATTTGTATTAAAGCAGAAAAGGGAGGGGGTTAAGTACATAAAAGGAATGAGTGTGACACTATCTTGTTGTTGGTATCGCTTTTTCTTTCTTTATTTCTCTCTCTCTGTTTCGCTTTCGCTCTCTCCACGTTTTCCTCTTTCGCTTTCGTCGTTGTTTCAATTTTCCACCCATCCTTTTTACTTTCTTGTTGTTTTCCACCAGCTGCAAATTAAGTTTACTACAGTGCGCTCTTTACAACAAGTTTACCGCTTTAAAAGAGAAAAAGTAGCAACTTCTTCTCTGCTACAATAACTACTACTACTAGTACTAGTACTGATGATGATGACGATGATGTTTGTAGAGTAGATTTATATGCGCATAGTAGACTTAATATTATACGCTCATATCTAAACTTTTCTGGTATACCTATTCGTTTATTCTATTTTGGCCAAAATAGGTAGATTGGAGAAAGGGTGAGCCGCAGAAACAAAAACTACAACTGCTACAAAAGTGAAGACTCAGAGGAAGAAGGGAGGAAGAGAAAAAAAGGAAGATAGAAAAACACGGTATTCTACTTCCAATTCCAACTGACTATGAAGCGAAACACATCAGCGAAATGTAAGCATCATATTATGGAGGAATGAACCTGTCCATCAATCCAAAACCAGTAGACTGTGTGTTGTGTTTGTTGTTTGTTGTCCCAAGACAGAGAGAGGGAGAGAGAGAGAAGGAGAGAGAAAGTAAGAGAAAAAGGAACGAAATGGAGAAAAATAGTCCTCAGCAGCTTCTTTCTTTCTCAGTTTTCTTTCACTTTCCATCTTTTCTTTGCTGTGTTTATACTTGGTTTAACGATACGGTTGGAAACGAGAAAAAAGATAGGAGAGAAAGGGGAGAAAGTAGTTTCTCTCACTATTTTCTCTTTCTCTCTCTCACTCTCTCTCTCTCTCTCTATTGCCGTCTGTCTACCGTTGTCTGCATCTTTGTCTGTACAATTGTCCGTCGAAAATCAAAAAAAGGAGACAAAGAACAACAAAATGTGTACGCATTTTTATGTAGAAAAAGAAAATGTATTTTTCTTCTTTTTAACCTAAACGTACTAAAAAAATGATGCTTGCATATTGTATCAGTGTAAAATTTTAACGCTTGAATGAAATTTGAATAGTAACATCTTTCCCACAGGTTCTACACCATCAATGTTTTTCCGGAATGAACGCAACGTCTCCTTGTGACGGTTACATTCTTTTTTTTCTCCGCGGAGATATCACAGTGATTCAACGGCCTTTATACATATACCTATTTTCCCTGTCACACGACCAGGGTGCCACTGAACGGGAAAAATACACCACCAGAGCGCAGTAGCAAAATCGGGAATATTTTCAAAATGACAAAAAAACACGTTGGAAAGATCTTCCATCCAGTTTCGCATTGAAACTGATAAATGTGAAGATGGTGACGTTAATATAAAACGCGATCACTCCTCTCTCTCTCTCTCTCCAATACCATTAACAGCCTTGATCGATCTTTACGGTAAGTAATGAGGACGTAACTGTAGATATGGCTTGTGTACGAGTCGAAAATTTTTAAGAAAAGAAACATTTTTTTTAGAGAAATGCTTTATCAGGTGGATGAAAAACAGTTGGCGTCTTGCCGTTTAAATCTCCGTACTTTTCTCGCTTTCTCTATTCCACCACCTCGTTATCCTGCCAGAGGAGGAGTACACACCTATTCATGTAGATGCAGGTAATTTATCTTTTCCATCTTTACAACCCACACACGTACATACATACCCACACCCATATAAATATTCCCCAGGATCGGAGAAAGTAGCACTAATATAGGAGTACCTGTTTATAAATGGGTCTGTCTCTGCCCGTTACCATCAGAAAGGTAAAAGGGTAAAAATGACAGGGGCATTTGTCTACCACATCACAACAGACCTATTTCATTTCTTTTTTCTACCTCCATCCTTCCTTTTATGCCTTGTCTCTTTATCCCGTCTTTAGGCTCCGTAATCTATCTATCCTCCTTTGGAGAAACGGAGCACAAGGTGTTTTTACAGAAACCCAAACCTCGTGGTAAAGAGTGGGAAAGAAAAGAGAGATGAAAAGCAGGAGGGGGAGAGAAAGCAAGCGAAAAAAACATTCTTCTTTTTTTGTTTTCTCGTCACTGATTCAACATCATGTCCAGGAATCTACACGTTTCAGTTGTGTAAAACAAGTTGTAAGAAGAGAAAGTGGTTGTACATCTCCCATTTTACGGCGAGAGAGAAAGTAGCGTCTTACACCGTCGCACAGATACCTCCCCAGCCAACATAAGCTTTCCTTTTTCAGTATCATCACCAGTAGCCATTGCAAAAAAAAGAAAACCGCTTTCTTCTTCTTTTTCTCTTTTTTCGTCTTCTATAGGCTCCCGTGAAGGTGGAAACGTACGGTAGAATAGTGACGTGAGGCAGAAATAAAAAAGGAAGACGATGGAGAAGAACAAGTTTTACAAGTACACGGCCACTCTAGAAAACTACAACGCATACTTTCTCTTTCTTTCTCTCTCTCTCTCTCTCTCTCTCTGTTCCACTTGTACAACAACCCTTTCTCCTTGTATTTGCTCTTGTAGTGGTACGTACAGAGGCTAGTACATCTTGCCAGTATTTTCCTATAAATGACTACGTACTTCCTCTTCCCGTCTCCTCCTCCTCCTCTGCTCCCCGGCCCCGCTCTTATATTATCTGGTTCGAAGTTTTTTCTGCCATTTTTGGTATCCCGGTCTCAGCGTACCTACTCTGATCCCCTACAGCTTCGGTGGAACGTAGTAAGACAATGTATGTACGTGCAGAGAGAGAGGCATGTGGGGTCTATGATATTAAGGGTAGTGCCTACTCTGTCGTCGTTGTAAATAGGAGTAGTGAAGGGGCATGAGAGCGAAAGGAAAAACTGGAAAAAGATGGGACAATAATGCGGCTGCTGACTAACACGGCGTGTCTGTTTGTCTGTGCATCTGTATATGTATGTATTTTTTGTGTGGTTCCTAGTTGAAATGGAGATCACGTTTTTCAAGAAGTTTTAGTGGCTGGCCTCGGCTTGATCTCCTTCAACTATCCGATTCTCTTCCATTTTCGACACATCTTTTACCTCGCACTCGCTTCTATCTTCTTCTTCCAGGACTGCCCTGTTCTGTCTTTTTTTCACTTTCTCCCTCCTGTTCGCCTTTCTCTTTATATATATAAATATCTCGATGTGTACGATGAACGTGTTCTTTTTTCTCTTGTTTCATTCTAACTAAACACAAAACATGTTGTATTGTGTGTAAAGAGAGAGAGAGAGAGAGAGAGAGAGAAAGAAAGGAAGAAAGAAAGAGAAAGAATTTTTTCCGAAGACCAGGACCACTACTACTATACCCTTGTTCTCCGGCATTTTTTTCTCCTGGTATACACGCAAGAGCATTACCGTACTTATGTACGTCGTAACGAAAGTAAAATTCTCTGTCGAAAAATATCCGGCCCGAGAAGTAAAGGAGAAAAAGACAGAGGAAAAACTAGCGAGAAGAGGAAGATGAAAGAAAAGCAGCAGGAACAGCAACAACAACATCACCAATACTTGTTCTACTGCTCCACAATAATAATAATAATAGTAATAATAATAATAATAATAATAATAATCGTGCCAACACAGCATACAAAGCAGGCTTTCCAACAGTGCTTCTGCTACTGCTGCTGGTGGTCTTTACATTTTCTCACTCGCTGCTCTCTTCTCGCAATCAGACTGTTTGATAGGGAAACCTACCGAGAAAGATGCTACTACTACTTCTACTATAGCTAATAATGATGACGCCGGCACTAGAACACTCTGTCCGTTTTGTTTGTTGCCGTCATCATTTTTCCTTTTCCTTTTTTTTATCCTGTTCTGATCTCTGCATCAAAGCCAGCAGTAGCAGCAGCAGCGGTAGAACGACCATGTCATTCCATCAGGCATGGAGAAAGCGGCAATAGTTTTATATCTTTTTACACTTGAACGAGTGCATGTACAGCTTCCCCTTTTTCGTTATTATTGCCAGGGGCTTTTTATTGTATTGTTATTGCAAGGTTGATTATGACTCTGGCGTGGGGAATGTTGATGACGGTGACGAGAAGGAGGAGACTCTGACGAGGAAGATGATAAGGATGTGGATGAGAATGATCACTTTGACGGTGTGGTGTGCACAACTGCATTCTTTCCCCGACCAACAGCAAGAATCCTGCTGATAATGCCAGGGGACTGAAGGGGGAACGTGTAATGTCGGTAGTACTCCCTCTCTTCTCTTTGTACCTTTCTCTTATGCAGCTTTCACCCGAAAAATTCACGTACCGTGAATTAACTAGAGGCTGTCATCCTTGTCCGGGTTCTCGACGAAACAACGTTCTAGGCAGCTTTCACCCAATAAAAAAGGAAAAGCTGCGGGACAAAAAAATCAGCAAGGACAACAAACGGCGGAAAAGTAGTGGAGGTTCCGGGATCTGTCGTTTAAAGCTGCTTTTACTACTGCGGTTCTAAAGGCACATGCAATCAGGAGTAAACCTCGACGGCGCAAAATTGAAGCCCCTAACATACAACATCATACTTTCACTTTCTTTACATATATATGTGTGTATATGTGTATGCTTTTGTTTTCTCCATTTTCCCTAAACTGAGGAAGCTCATTTCACGACCACGATTTATTTCCTTCCAAACAAACAAACAAATGAACATGTTTAAATATTTGCCACATTTTTATCCGTATTCCCTTTTTCCATCTCGTCAATCATATAAATAATCTGTGGGAATTTCTGTCCTCGTTAAAAATCAAGGTTGCCTGCGGAATAAAAATAGGATTTTCAAACCGAGAAAATTTTGCTGAGGATTGCAAAGATCAACAGCATTCTACTTTTTTGCTAAAGGCTGGTGACTTCTCTCTTCCTTTCTCTTTTTTTATCTCTGTTCCCCTCTCTCTCTCTCTACTATACTCGTACTTGCTTGTGTGATTACTTCAAACAGAAATATTTTCCCGGGCAACCTATTTTCCTTTATCTACAGAGACATTTTATGGGGACAAATATGAAGGTCAAAATTTGAAATTCCCGTTTTCTCCCTTTTGATTATTTTCTTTCTTTCTCTCTCTCTCTCCGCTTACGTAGTAAAAACGATCTAACGATTTACATACATTTCCCTGCTTTTTATTCACGATCTGTTGTATTTTTCCTTTTGTACCCCGAAAAAAAACGAAGCGGGTCGTCGCGTTCCCATGATTTATCATATTTTAGGCCATATATATCCAGCTACTTGGATAAATTCCCGTTCTCTCTTTCAGTTTCCTTTCCGCTACATTGTTGTTACGCTATTTTTCCTTGTTCCTCCAAAAATGTCCCCGAGGATGGCTTGATCGACGACCTTGATTTGGGATGAAACGCGCTCAATAGACAAATCTATCTATTGATGTATAAGAAGGAACTCCCGTTTTACAAAGTGCTATTTCTTAGAAATAAAATCCATTTTTCTCTCTTGCTTGATCGTCGTCCTCCTTTTACAATTCCCATTTTCTTCATCGAGAAGGAGGAAACGGAGGCCGACTGGGACAAGGACTAAAACTACGCTAAAGGGGAACAGGGAGAAAGCCTTATCATTAATACACCAGTATCATCATCCTAGCTCTATGACGACTAAATGAAGAATGTAGATGTACACACATACAATATCACATGTGTAAAAAACGTGCATGTATGTATGTACCTTTATGTTGAAGCGGAAAAGAGGGAAAATGATACCGTGGCGGTATTTCTTATCGAAGGGGAGTAGGTACGCCGGAGAAAGTGTCTCATAGAGAGGGAAGCAAAAGTTTTGTATCAAACATCTCATGAAATACTCCGCGGTGACGTGGTGAGGATCAAAGGAGACCACTGACAGATCCACCATCACTACTAGTCCCCCTTTCACCAAACTTGTACATTTTAGCATACTTTCCCCAGGAAATTGCATGTTGGGGAGCGTGAGACCGTGGTAGGGAAACACGTACGAGGGCAACACTTTTTTCCTATAAACAGCTCTGCACACATTGACACACACCTGCACTTGGGATATATATACACGCAGGCACCTTTCCAGACAAGCTGCCTTACTGCCAGAATGTCACAAGTCAAAAACTCTTGTTTTTTCTTGCCACCCGTTTTACTCATTGCAGCCAATCATTTTTTTCTGCTGCGAGACTGTCTGTTTACTCTGCGTATCCAACGTGTCTCAAAGTTTGTCGTTTTAGGCAGTAAGTTCCTGTTTCTTGTAGGGAGTCTCAAGAAGTAAATTACGTACGCACAATGGGGAGAAAGGCACACGCAAAACGCGCAATTTTCACGTATTGTGCTATCATGCATGTACAATTCTCTCCGTGAAAGCGATGTGTGTGTGTGTGTGTGTGTGTTAGTATTGCCGCCTGGCGCTGTACGACCATAGTCGTCATCATCAATGCCACCGTCACTTTCTTTACGCTGCTTCTTCGAGCTGACAGGAGTTTTGCCAAAATGCTCGCTCAAGCAAAATTTTTTTATCCGCAGGACGAAAACGGGAAGAAACGGAGAAAAAGTTTCTCTCTCTTTCTCTCCATCTTGCTTTCTCTTTATCTGATTCCCGTCGTTGTTTACGCTGCGTAACAAAAGAAAAAATTCTAACTGACGTTTGACAAAGCACTTTACCTGCTGGATATACTGTCGCTTTCCAAGAAAGAAGAAAAAACGCAGAAAAGGTGGAACATAACTTTATGCGTGGTTGTGTGCACGGCAAGGAAAAATGAAATGGACAGATTTTTAGGGTAAAAGGCTATTATGGAGAAAAGTAATATTATTATCATCATCGTCATCATAATCGTAGTCACTGCGTAAAAGTTTTTTTTGTGAAGATCAACCGTTCCGCACAATTGTTTATCTACGATATTTACTTCCATTCTCTCTCTCTCTCTCGCTTTCTCCTCGACGCTTTCTCTCTTTTACGCACACCTCACCTTGCCAATATTGGCGTATGAACCGCATAAATAACGAGTTAGACACAAGACACGTCGGCAGATGAAAACATGAAGCTACTTCAAAGAAGAAAGCAAATACTCTCCAAAATGATCATAACAACATCACATTCTCCTTTTTGTTACGCAGTTCTCCTAAACAAACATATATTTCTCGCTTCATTTTCACTTTTTCTCTCTCTCTCTCACACACACACACACACTCTGCTACAAGCGCTGTTTCTCCTGACGTGCCCGCGTCATCATCGTCCTACCCCATTTCCGCCCAACTTGCTTAAATATTCTAGGAAAAGTACTTTCTCTTTTTTAAAAAATGCCAAACTTGCCATAAATGCACGTATTTTTCTACTTTGTCCATTTCCTCGTCTCTCGCAATTTACTTGCCAAATATTCCACAACAATCTCCTCCTAGAAGCCCGCATACAAAGTAACTCCCGCAAAAGAATACGTCTGTTCCTCCCCAGAGAAAGAATCTTTCTCCTAATATTCATCACTCCACATTATTTCCTCTTGTCAACTTACTTTTTCGTCGAGTTAAGCACGTATTTACCTGCACGGCAACCTGCTTTTTTTAAAAGGAAAGACACACCTTTCATCCAGCATGATGGTTATTACCCTTTTTTGTAAATGTAGCTGCCCATTATAATTGTATAACGGCGCTCTTCTTTATAAAGACCGCAATAAAGGAAGTGGAATCCTTCAACCTGAAAAAAACATGCGCTTTTCTCAAATATACCGTCATGTACCTGTCTTTTGTGCTTGTGTGTCCCTACTCTTTTGGTCATTTATATAGAGACATTGTGACACCAGGGATTTATTCCGTTCCACAAAAATATTACTTACACTTGTGTCAAACAAGTAAATAGTAAAGCGAAGTGGAGAGAAAAAAACGCAGAGAGAGAGAGAGAGGAAGCGAATGGCACATTTTTCGTCGTTTTTTCTTAGTAAAATTGTGGTAGTGTGACGATGCATGTGTGGCTGTTACGTATGCTACATATGCGCGTCGTTGGAAGATATTTGCGAGGGGAGAATGGAGGAGCGATAGGGGTTTTGCACGCCTCGTAAAAATATGTGGCAGTGGGGGGAGTAGGGACTGACTGTACGTGCGTATCTGGAGTCATGATAACATATTATTGTGCTGCTCACTTTCTCTTTTTCTCTTTAAACTGGTACCTTAAACTTAAAGCATCGTTGTCACCGTCATCATCACATCTACTACGGCTGCTGCCGATGGTGGAAGCGGTGGTACCACTTTTTTTTACTTTTCCGTTCCCGTCACTTTCTTTTTATAATAAATGGCTGGTGAGAGAGCTCTGGATAGAGAGCGAGAGAGAGAGAGAGAGAGAGAAAGCATGAGAGAAAGTGTCTCATCTTAAACAAGGACAGCTGCCTGCTAAGAGGTTTACGTGTTGTATAAAAGTTCCAGATGTTTTGTACTTGACTAATGGAAGAAATCCATCCACTCTTTGTAAGAAACAGGAACTCTTAAAAAAATAGAGACACCACTGCAGCAACTGCTCCTTCCTCGAACAAGCACATTATCCCGGCACTTTTGCCTCGTCTGTTGTTATTATTGTCGCCGCTACTGCCGGCTGAGCTCGGAGGAGTGTCAAAGGTCATTTAGTAGCTCGGGAAGGGTAAGAGAAAGGCTCATAATGGAAAAGCAATAATCGACAGAACCAGCAGCCAGCAACGGGCATAAAAAACAGAGAGGCTGGAGATGGGAGCGGGTAATGGAAAACACAACGACAGACAGACAGAGAGATACACCCGTCATATCATTAATGTATCTGATACACTAAAACAAACACCAAAAGACATTTTATCTGTACAGCTCATAAATATAGGCAGCCCCTATTATCCTGCCAACTTTAATCGGGCTAGCTAATAAATACGTCAAGTATTTTATGCCGATGCGGAATGTGAGCAGAGTATCGCGGGAGCATCTGAGACAAGTGTAGTCATAATCGCGTCGTGTTAAATTTTTAAAAGGACGCTGCGTAAGCACTCACAAGAGGGTGTTGGGCTTTTAAAACCCTCTTTTCCCATTCTCTCTCTCTCTCTCTCACTTAGGCTGCTCAGAGTACTAATGTAGGATGGTTGGTGATGTTAGGAGGAAAGCATATACTCCACCGCT